>VYZX01033855.1:0-117632 GCA_013401335.1 Brachypteracias leptosomus
CAGACAGACCCACTACAGCTTCGCATCTGTTCTCAGCTCACAACAAATGTTGAGCTGTTACATCAGCCGCTGGCTAGAACATCTGTCAAATGAATTACTTTTGCAAAAACACTACCTTCTTTTTAGACCAGTTTCCTAAGGAAAGGAGCTGTACGCAATCAAGCTGGTTTTATGTGTGTCTCTCTCTGATTGTTTCTTCCTCTTGAGTAACTAACACCTTCACCAAAGGCATTTCAACCAAATGTAGTATTTCAACCAAAGTTGGCAGAAATCTGCAGGACATAATTTAAGTTAATAAGAAAGCTGGTGAGGGACTTTTTACAAGGCGTAATGGCTTAAAAATGGAAGAGGAGAGGTTTAGATTAGAAATAGGATGAAGTTTTTCACTCTGAGGGTGGTGAGTCACTGGAACAGGTTGCCCAAGGAAGCTGTAGATGTCGCAACATTAGATGTGTTCAAGACCAGGTTGGATGGGGCTTTGAGCAATCTGGTCTAGTGGGAGGTGTCCCTACCCATGGCAGGGGGTTGGAATTAGATGATCTTTAAGGCTCCATCCAACTTACACCATTTCATGATTCTAACTTCCTAAAAGTGTCATGAAAATGTCCACCTGGGCACAGGAGGCAGGGCCAGTAAACACCATCCCTAAGGGAATGGTGGGAATGGTGTACAGCCAAGGTAACAAAGAACCTGCACGAGAAAGTGATCACTCAGGGACCTCTCAGCCATGGAGAATCTTGTCAGGGACTGAGTTCACCAAGGATTGGATAATGCAAACACAACCTGCAAATCCACAGCAAACCACACCTCATAAACTCTGCCACTCACAGATCTCCTTGTTTTCTAATCCCCATTTTACTTCAAAGCATAATGAATTTGGCAATGAAATATTCTCCTGGACAATTACTGTACTGGACCCCGGCCCATGCCAGGTTCATACCTGTGCATTGCAGAACCATACCAGCAGCAACTTAGGAAAAATTTCATAATTAAGAGCTACCAGGCATAAGGGATCTGTCCAAAATTAAGATTATAGATATTTTCTGCTTAGTCCAATGAGATGGTTAGGAGAAGAACTCTCATTCCAGAAAATTTATGCAGAAGTATAAGAAATTGCTTTGAATTTATCTCACACAAAAAAAAATCAGTTTATTTTGCCATTGATATGAATTACATATGTACAATTTTGCTCTGCATTAATAGATTAACTTTTGTTTAAATCCCAATTAATGATGTAGAACAACATTGGCCACATGGGTTTTCAGCAGAAAACTCTCTCTCTCCAAAGAATATAGTTATTATCTAAACAAAAGTGTATTTCTTACACTATTTTATATATTTAATGAGAACTTGTAACACAGAAGAGGAATGGTAAAGATTTTGAATGTTACTTTCATGGCATTTTATATATATTTTGAAGAAGAAACCACTATACTGCATGAAAGCCTAGGAGGAACTAAGTCTAGTATAAGTAAACAATAACAAATTACCTAATAAAAAATAAATAATATCAAAACTGAAAATGGTCTTAAGAGCATTGATTATGTTACTTATGTTAAGTAACAGGTTACTTGGAAAGAGGTCAACCACTTATTAGTTTTATAAATGGGATCTGTACAGGATATTTAGTACTCTAAAATTCACCCAATTTCAGCTATAATATTAAAGATGCAAGATTTTGTTTTATCAATGTATCTCAAGGTTCAAAAGGCTGCATTAATATCAAAGCAAACTAGAACTACACCCACTCTTAAACCTCAAAACTGATTTGACTGATGAAGTTATTAAAATATTTATTGGAAGGCTGATGACTCGACTGACCCCATGAAATATAGGCATTGGTAGATGCCAAGTTTGCCATTAAGAAGCTTAAGGTGAGTTGCTCAGAGACACACAGAGTCAGTCTGATTCCTGCCACACGAAAAATCAACGCTTATCACAGATAGTGGGAATGCCCCTTATAAAAGTAATTTCTGCTGCTCTGAACCTGTGTCTCTATATTTTGCACACATACTTGAACACAGTTCATAGGGTTCATAACCCAGATATAAGAAAGTGCTGCAAGAAGCCTTCCCTGGGGCCTTCACTCATGCATGTGTTGCTCCTTGGCTTGGAGGTTATGTTGAGCTCAGGCTCTTGCCCAAGCAATGCTGCAGGAACCTGTGCCCAGCCCTGACCCTGCCTTGACTTGACTTTGAACTTGCCTTATCCCTGCAAACCTGTCTAGCAATCCAGATTCTTGCTCAAACTCCCAGTTTCCATCACTAGACCTCCTCTGTTGTTCAGTTATAGACAGAGAGGTATATGTCATCTGAGCATGAGTACGGTTTGAGCGACAAGAAACAAAAAGATTCATATGTTTGCGTGTGTGGGTGTATGAAAGATGAGCGGGGAAGGTTGTCATGGCAGGCTGTGTGTGTACACAGGGACTGTAATGAGTTGATGTGTGTTTCCAAGCTGGGAAAGTGGTCAGTACAAATGGTGGTGGTGGTCTCATTGAGGACACTATCCCTGCCTGGGCTCCTGCCATACCTTCCCTTGCAGAGCTGCCCATTCTCGCAAGCCTATGCAGATTGCATGATCTCCTTCTAAAGGTAAACAAAGAGCTGAGCTTGTACAGTAGGGGAAAAAGACTCAGAATAGGTCATTTTTATAGATATAACAATTTGCATCAGATTATGATGAGGCCACAGAGAGCCTTCTGAATTTACTGCATCCAACAGTTTAGTACATTTAAGATAAGATGGTGTTTTCTGAAGACAACTGCCTAATTTTCACATCAAGGAGACACCTTCATTCTATGCAAGTCATCAGAAAATTAAATGAAAAGTTTAAAACTTTACTGTGCTCTAAGTAAGCAACCAGTCAGAGGATTATTACTGTTCATTGCCAGCCAAACTTCAAGTTACATTTGCAGAGCCAGAGAATAACTCCAGGATGATCACTGAGGCATTATCCATGCTTTTGTAGTCTAGTGGCAAGTTTCTTATGTCATGAAAGCAGCTGGGACTGCTCAGTTCCAAATGCCCCAATCAATGCCAAGCATGTTTGTCCCAGTTTCAGAAAGTTACAGCAAAACGAAGCCAATGTGCACACTTTATTTCCCAGCTTCCTGCAGTGGGTTCACCTTTAATAGCCCGTTATGGCCTACCCATCTTTTACAAGTGAAGGTGATTTTCATCACAAAGGTAGCTGATCAAAAGTTCATTTTAGAGATAACTACTACTTGATGTTGTCTACTGCTAGTATATAAGAAATTCTACAATACTCCTACTGTTGAACTGCCTGTAAAATTGTATATAATAAAAGAGACAAAAGTACATATACAATAAAACAAATGAATGAAAAATATTTGTGTTTTGCTTATTTAGAGACAAAACTGCTTGTAAAAATTCCATCATTGTATTTGACAATGGAAGTGTTAAAAACATTCTATCTTTACTCATACTAACAGGTAGAATTACTCTTTTTTTACAAGCTTTAAAAAATTGAGGGGAAACAATGATGGTGAGAAAAGTCTATCCTCTTTTAGGTGATGTTCTGCCAATACTTATTGTCATTATTCTGCACACACTGATAGGAAGTGTTCCACTACCTATCAACTGATTTTACATTTTCCATATTTGCAGGAATTAGAATGATAATACTTGCACTTAATAAATAATCCTAAAATGCTTGTAAATATTTGTAGTACTTCAAGTAAAAATACGTATCCACAGTAACATTCATTCAGGTGCAGATCATTCATTTAGTGGTCCTTCATACAGCTCTTTGCTGTATTTTGCCCCAAAACCACTTTAAAAATTCTGCTACAGTCCCTGTCTTTTTAGGAATACATAAATATTCAACTGCCATGGTTCTGTATCTCAAGGTTCTTTGTATTATCATCCTATGTATCACCATCATCATCATGTCCCTTCTTTGATACCAAATCAGGGTGGTTAAGTCTGAAGATCTGGACAAATACTTTACTAGGAAAGTAATCACATTAACATTAACCTTTATTAGCGTAAAGGTAATAAAAAGAAGAAACTTATTTCTGTATACATAAGTGGTACAAAGCCTTTTAGTCCCTCCTCAAGCCTCTAATTTCTCCTTGTCATTCAGCCTGCAGTGAAGGATTTCCCACATATGCTTCCTTTTAAATGTCTGAGAAGAGCAACTGCTTATTTTGCAAAAGCACAATAAAAAGGTCTGTCTCTACAATTTACAATAAAATGCCATCATCAGATTAAATCAGAACTCTATCCACTTCACAAATTGTACAAGATCATATAATTCCCCAGTGATAAATTGCCTTAGGACACATGTATCTTTCCTCAATGCAAGGAAAGATTCACATGAATTCAAAAAATGGCCTCAGAAAAGCAAGCTGCAATTTTTGCAGGGATAAATTAACATTCTATTCCTGATTATCATCTGCATTACAAACACCAAAACAAACCCAAAACAAATAAGACAAAAAAGACACTAGTGATGGAAGCTAGATCCTACAGTCTGTTTTGTTCTGAACTCTGGCAATAAGAGAGAAGAAATATTCCCTTAGTCCACCACCAGAACAAGCTCCAGGATGAAGTAACCTGACTTACCCTGTCATAGCTGCCAAGCCCTGACCAGCCTGTGCCTGCCTCAAATACTTAATTTCCAGGAGACCAGTTCTCTCTGTTCTGCCAGGAATTGATTGTGAGCTCATGTAGGATGTTGTCATGAAATGGCATTTTCTGTAGGAAGAAAACCTAGGAGGCTGGCCATCCAAAAGCAGACAAAAAAATGCTTTATACACCTGTTGTGGTATAACCTATCTCTTCCCACTTGGGAGGCAGTTCTGATGCCTTCGCAGCCCAGTTCTTTGCTTTGATAGTACATCAGACATGACAGTTATGGTGTTTTTGCAGGACCTTAAGGGTAAGATAACCAGGCACTCCAGCAAAGTTCACACTTTCCCAGCCTGCTCTGTTGAGTTGCTCAGTGATGACAGCAGACTACCCAGGTCCACCTACTGGGGTTTGGTGGACATGCAGACCACCTTAGTAATGCTAATTACAATCAGATTTTGCTTTTAAACACACTGCAAGCATGAAGAGGAAACTTAGGAAATGTGCCAGACAGCACTAGAAATCAAAGTCCTGAGTGGGTCAAAAATAGTAGAGGGAACACTGGTGGCAATTCTGCTCTAGTCCCATCTTTAAAAGTCTCCTGGAGAAGACCATCAGCAAAGCAGGCTACCTATGGTGGTCAACAACATCAGATGACTGCAATAATGTCTTCAGGGATGGAATTTTTTTCCATTTACATGGTATAGACAAATGTACTACTGTAAACAGTATCCAACTTCATTATGTAAATAACTGAAAGCACATCCAATCTTCCCATGCCTCAGCTTTATTCCCTTCAATTATTTATAACTATTCACATTTGGACTTCTATTTTATTTTATTATCATTGGCACAGTTACACAAAATTGGCATCTTACAGTGATCCTTAGGCATAATCATTTAGACTGAATTTGGACACTGAGTCATAGCTGAATTGATCTGAATGCAGCTTGGTTCATTTAAGCTGGAGGACATTCCTGGAGTGAAACATGGAGCCCATTTCTTTGATTACCTTGATTTTCTGTGACTGTATTAATGCCATTGCTCAGCAGCATCCAATAACTCATTCGTGTATTCTTGCAAATAATTTTGGTGCAAAGAGTAATTTCAGCAGAGTGTAACAGTTGGGCAATTACCTCTTTTATGAAGAAGCATTTGCAGATGTTTAAGAGAGATGAGACTGAAGATTAGAAAAAGGTATTTCAATAATTAACTATTATAAAATAGAAATTTCCTGAAGGGTCTGTGTGGAAAGAACATAACACACACTACAGGAACTGTAGTGTACAGAACATTACTTAAGTGTCATAGGTTGACTATTAAATCTCTTTTACTTCTTGCTTAAGGGTAAAGAGGGACAAACTGCAAATCTCATGGCTTTGCCTTAAATTTCTGGAAGAATGTGCACTCCTCAGTCATGAAGACAGCCTGAAATTTTATAATGAAATACAGAATGAAATTTTTCCTGACATTGGCTTAATCCATAGAGGTGCTGGACTCCCACCATTCCTACCAAATGGCAACTTTCAGGGAAGCTGATAACCTGGTTAATTCCAGTGGGTGTCAACCATAGTTACAGATGTTTAGCATCTTTTAAAATTAAGTCCTTTGTCATTGTAAATTATTTAATTACTTTAATTTTAACATGTGTCTGGCCATATCTTGAGCTTTTGATGAACAAATGAAAATACATAGTAAGTGATACTTGTAAGGAATATATTTAACTGACCTAAGAGGTGAAAGCAAAGACAATTTTAAAGAGACTATCTCTGCAAATGAATCTGGTGCTGTAATTTGTCCTTAAAACTAAAAACAAAATTTATATACAGAAATCTTAACTTTTATATCTCTTTTTTTGATAAAAACCCTACCAATTTCCACAAAGAATGAATAAACCTTTAATCTCCATAATGTGTCCAGAAACCCAACATCTGTCTTCCCCTGCTCTCCTATTTGTAGACAACAGCTCTTTTCCTGGCAACAGTCAGACAAAACCTATTTGTTACTAATAAAGTTAAGCCAGCTTGCCTTTGCGCTGCTAAGATTTCCTAACAAAACTTGTTTTGTCTTTTTTCAGTTTCATGTATTTTCCCTTACATATTTTCTATATGTAATGAAACATTACAATTATTTCATGTAACTAAGACAGAAATACAAACTAAGTTACATTAAATAAAAGGAATATTGTTTCTCGGGTTTCCAGTGCAGTCATATAATACAAACAGCTAATAAATGTAAATTAACACATTTGAAGACAAAGACATGTAAAAAATTGCTCTTTGAGGCTCTTCTCCCAGCTGATGTTTAGTGCTGGGATCTTTCTACCATGTTGAAATTGGGAATATAAGCAGACTTGAGTGTTTTCACAAATGACTTATATTTCATCAGTAAAGACATTTAGCTTACATTTTGCTTTGATTTTTTTCTGTGCCAACAAATTTCTCCACTAAATTGCTACTGTTAGGACAACAGAATCTAACAGAACAGATATAAAAACACTAACAGTTTGATAAATAATTTAGAAACCTACTTACATTGCTACGGGGTCCTAATTTGTGGGGCTTAGACCTAAAGTTCTCTGAGTCAGGGAGTGTTTGTTCTACTTCATATATAGGTCGCTGGTTATCACTATAATTGTGCTATAAACAACCAGCGCAAGCCAGAAGTTTTTCTAAAGAAGCTGTAATATCCTATAGTTTATAGTAGCTATTTACATGCTCTATGGACTCAGTGGAAAAGAAGCACTATGTTAAAGTATCTGTTCCAAAAAGCATTCATGGCTTGAAAATGTAATTAAAAACAGCTAATGGTTTTAAACATGGATTGCTTGGGTTTGTTTTTTTTTACAAAATAATCAAGTTAATGCTTGGGAAATCACATTTTAATGGGTGATATTTCAAATACATTATTTTATGGTTGCATAATCTAGAAGCAGAAGCTTATACTCTGAAGCGCATCTTGAAGACCTGATATGACAAACTTATGAGCAGAGTCATTCAAGACACTGTCTATAGTTAGAAGACAGATCTGCCATCTAGAAAACAGGTCAGCCTACCTAAGATCTAAACCTCTTTGTAGGTATGTACCTGATTGTCTTTTTTCACTTGCCCTTTCCTACAGGGGCAAAGCAAACTATATGTGTAGCTCATGCACCTCACTTAGATGTATGATGAGCCTGGTCCCTAGCTCTTAACATTCTGCCATATCAGAAATGATAGGATCTGTATCTTCTGTTCCTTTTAGGAGTAAACCTGCAAAGAGTAAGATAAAGAGCTTATAAAAAGCACAGTTCTCAAACTATTTCTGATTTAGTGACAGGGTCTGTTTTTCAGCTTCTTCTTCTATGATACTTAACACCTCTCCACCCAGTGTCAGTTATGGTCCATCTCGGAAAAGAAGACAGTGTTCAACAAGACAATGATGCTGAAAAAAGGGAATAAAGACATGACTTCTCACTTTGCAGAACTGATCTCTTAATGAATATCTCAGAAGGACTGTATCTCAGATGGAAAGGCAAATAACCCCCCCTACTTTCTGTTTGAGCCACTATTTTCGATTTTTTTAGTATGAAAAGCCCTACTAAAAAATGACATTCTTAGTTCTGCTAAAACTACACAGACCCAATAACACTGAATTACTGAGAGAATAATCTAGCATTTAATTGAAACAGATTCTGCTTTCATTTACATCTCCAACAGGAAAAGGCAACCTCACAAACTGCTAAAATAATTTCTGAAATGTATGCATTTAAAAACAAGTCAGTCCTTTTAATCGGTATAATAAAGTTAGAGGGCAGCTGAATGCCAGATAGGTGTCAGTGCCATGAAATTATCTTCTAGTATGTGTGACAATTAACATTCTAACTGCATTTGTCTTGTGCTAATGCTGAGTATCAAGAGACAAAATTGAGCGCGGCCCATTACAATCCAGAAGAGAATTCAATACAGGAATAACAGTTTATAACCAGCTGAGATTTAAGATTTCTGTTACATAAAGGAGGATACATGGTTTCAGCTTCTGTTGTCAACACTACAAATAAACATGAATTCATCCCTAATAAGCACTGCAGGAAGCCAACTATGCAATCTTAATGATCTGATCCTAGAGTCTTTTGCTAAAGTATACAGTTCATAATCTCAAGCAGATTCCAGAATACTATGTCAATTAGGGTATCACGCAGAGCAACAAAAAAGGCAACGCCAGCTGGAGGCTTTCATTGAACCTCATTGTCAGCGCAGCAATAAAAGAAATCCTGCTCTACCAAAATGAAAACAATAAAACAAAGATAAGCTGAATTGGGTCAGGAAGTAAAACAATCCCGAGTTGCCAAATTCAAATGGCTGAATATTAAAGATCTTTGGATAATTTACGAGTTGACAGATGGGGGACTGTCTTAACTGAATGCCACCACTGGATGTCACTGGTGCTTCAAAGAAAAGCCACTGCACATGCATTTATCAGGCTGCACAGCTTGGAAATGGCAGTACTGAGAGTTTGAAATACTCTCATGCTAAAACTTTTCTTCAACTTGCTTTTATAATCCCTCCAACTTACTTCAAAAGTTGAAATTATTCAGTAAACTTCAATCACACTTAAAGAAGTGAAGGAAGAAAATATAATTTTACAGCTAGCAACCACACTGTTGCAATTACCCTAATTCTAACATCATGTTTTCTTTTGTGTTAAAGTAACCAGGCTTCCTGGAGTATCATCTGTTGTGTTTACTCTTGTGTCTACTCAATACAGACTTGAAAATTTCTTTATTGTATGCTATCATCTTCATGTTTTATCACACCATGAACTGTACTGGACAGGCAAACTGGGATGTACGCTTACCACAAATCTAAGTAGTAAATATTTTGTAATAGATGTGTCCCAAAACCTAAAACCGGAACCCATCAAAATTCATGCATCTACTGTTAGCTTGCTTCAGAATTCAGTCATGATACAACTCTGCTTTCACCTACATAGGGTAGAGCTACAATTAAAATGGTATCTTTATACTCTTCAGCTTACTTTAGTCCAGTGGTAAATTTAGAAAGAAGGGAAAAACCAGTCTAGTCATATAAGCATCGTATTGAAGCATCCTCCTCTGCTGACTCAGACTCTGTGAAGAAACCAAACCCAGAAACTAGCAAAGCAATGGGCACTAGAGACCTGCCACAGCCTCTACAGGGCTGCTCCCTGGCAAATATTCTCTCCTCCCAGGATCTCTTTTTGTAGATTAATAAGCATTGAAAGAAGGGAAAAAAAGTGTAGGCATAATGGGTTGGTTTTGACAACAGAACAAGGCATCCTCCAAGTATTTTGCTGCTCAACAGATCCATAAAGGAGAGGAAAAGGGTCAGAGCACTGAGATTATGAAGACTGCTGAAGATACAACACTTTTCAAGACAATAAGATATAAGCTATCTGTGAAGAACTAAAGGACATCATGATACCAAGTAGCTGAAGGTAAAATGGTAAAATAGCAGATGAAATTCAGTCATATTAATAGAAAGTGATGAACATTGGGAAAAATAACTGTACCTATAGAAAAACAGAGCCTAAATCAGTCATTACCAATCAAAATCCCCCACATTTTAGCATGAATAAGGTCTCTAAAAATATCAATCCAGTTCTCAGCAGTGGTCAAAAAGGGAACTAGACTTGAAAATACTACTTAGCACATTGTGGCTGTGATGACTTCTAGATAAAGGCAATGGCAATTTTGTAACCAGGGGTATCTCACACAGGTGGAAAAAACTAAAAAGTATTCACTTTCCAACTCTTCTTCAGTTCAAAGCAGCAGCAGCCGCCTTCAAAGCTTACTACAAGCCGAGAACAATAATTCTGGCTTCAACTTAACTATGTTATGTGGTTACACCATGTTGAGCAGATAGGGAGTGTTAAGCATGCTAACTTTAATGGCCAGCTTTAAATGAGCTTTCCAAATGCCACCTGCAACCTTGCTTTGATGGAGGAAGAAGCTTCACACTGTCATGTATCCACAAATGCCACGTACAGCCTTCCTAGGGAAGCTATACAGAAAGATCATTTAAGAATGATAACCCACATGGAAAAATAATCCTACTTCATGTATTTTTTTCCAGAACACCTGGTCCTACTGCTCCAGCAATCCCTCAGCCTTGTTAAGCTCCTCATTTAGGAGCAGACTCTCCTCACCCAAACATACGCTGCCACTGAAACCAGCTCACGCCAGGGCAGTAAATGTAAGGCTTGGTGGCCATCTCCACAACCAGCCAACAAAAGTGCAGCAAATACAAGAACCATCCAAACTCCTGTATCTGCACAGCTGGTGATACATTTGACGCCATGTGCCAAATGCCTTAATGGCTAAAACGAAACTATTTTGCACCAGAACAAACTCTAGCCCCCCATCACCAGTAGGAAAACACATCTTACAAAGCAACAGCTTCTTCTCTGACATCTCAATGTTGATGATTAAAGGAGATCTGCCCAATGCATTTAAAGAGATGCCTCAGAACAAAAGCTCATACACTAAACATCTAGGACTCAATAGGGTTATCAGTTTTTTGGCCTGTATTAAATTCCCAGCTAGTTTCTAGCAAACACTGCCACTTTCTTGAGGCAAGAAATCGCTTCTCTTTCTTGTAACAACTAGTGATCTCATCCCTTCTCTGTAAGTAATCCCACCTTGCATCCACAGGTTACAAATTTTTGTCCTCACAGCTGGTCTGATTTAAACACTGAACTCAAAACAACTGCTCTCAGCTTGCATTTAGCCTCTAAGACTGATGTTTCTAATCCAGAGAAGAGAAAATTCATTTTGCTGCTCTGTATGTCTGTGCTGTACCCACCTGTTTTATCAAGTTGCCATTGTGGTCACCCATATTCAAAAGGAAAAAAGCAGAATTTGATAAATTATAGAGATGGAGAAGAAAGAGGACTAGGGATATAGAACATCTTCCACACAAGAACTGCATAAACTTGTACTCCCTGTCTCACAGAAGTGGTGACTGATAACATTAGGAGGTCTATAATCTTGTGAATGAGGCAGAGAAAATGGAGAGTGATTATTCACTATATCTTGCAATATAATCAGTGATACCATCAAGCACTGGATTTTAAAGAAATAGATAATTATGGAACTTGTTGTCACTGAATGTTGATGAAGCCAAAAGTCTAGACATTTATGAGAAAATGATGGTTCAGATACAACTCCCGGCTCACAATGTCTTAAAACTGATGTTGTGAAAAGATGGGCAGGGAGGATCCATGCTGTGTATGCACCCTGTTTCTGGCTCTCTTGCCCTACCTTCCCCTCTCAAACCAATGGAGCTAAACTAGGATCTGTGCTCTTGCTGGCTTACAATCTGAAAAAGACTTTAAAGAGGACATACACCACTATCTTGCTATTCCCAGAAACTGCAAGGAATGTGCCATATAACAAATGATGTAGGAATCCTCTCCCTACATCTAATTCACACTCTTCTGGTTGTCCATCTCATGGACAACAGGCTACTATCTAAGGCAAGCTCAGCATGCACAGATAGACAGATATCACCTAGACTATAACGACATTGGCTTTCACATTTAGAAAAGAGTCACTTCAATTTCTGTAATTTCCACATTCTTTTGGATTTATCCGTTTTCTACTCCTCCAAGAAGAGAACAGCTATCTTTCATTGCAGCCATAGCAAGGTCACTTGCTGCAGATTGGGAAGGGAAAACTGGCTGCAATTACTGGATGTAAGCACAAGCTCTCATTTTCCTCACTTGAGAAACAGAGCTGTTGCTATCAATTACATGTATTGAGCTTTTCCCTGGCAAGCGTTAAAGCTTGCATACAGTAATTACAGCTGCTCCAGTGTCCCCAGAAGGAAGAAGAGGAAGAAAAGAAATGATAATAATTTGATTTTATTACTTTTCACTTAAGTTTTATGCTTTTAATTAAAACCATGTTACAATTAATAATTTAAAAGATGTTTTCATTTTTTAAAAATAGTTTTCTCTAGTATTTTGTAAACTCAGGCCACAAAATACATAGATTTGCAAAAACTCCTCAAAATCTACTGCATTGCTTGCAGGCTCAGAATAAATAACTTGAGACTCATGATTAAGAATACTAATTGATTTGATACACCCTAGTTCATTTATATGTATTATCTGCAATAAATTTACCATAACAAATTAATACAAAGGCATAAAAATATATTCTTTCATACCGTAATATGTTTAGTAGTCAAGGCACAGCTGAGACTTAGAAAGAGATATTTCTCTGTAACATTTATTTGTGCACAGACTAAAAAATGCAGCATCTGTATACTCCTTATGCATTATATATTCTTTTGCAGTCATTGATGCAACATGTTTAGGAATAGTAAATTAATTATTAGGAATCAAACACTGTATGTAATAGTTTCCTTTTTTTGTTAAAAATACTAAAGACATTAAGGTATTTATGTATGTTACAAGAAAAAGCAGTAATTATTCTTTTAAAAATGAAATCTTCTGTGGAATGGTGACACAAAACCATATATATGTTCTTGTAACGTGTTAAGTGTGATGTATCAGTGAAGATCAGTCAGGTTTTTTTAGCAGTAAGCCAGGTCTCCCAACTCTGCGGGAGTTCTTTGAGGGAGCCAACACCAAAGTCGACTCATTGTTCATTAACAGTGAAAAAAAAATAAATTGCTAAGTGTTGCTAGGAAAGAAACACAAAGCACACTAGAAAATGTCACAATGCCATTCTACAGACACCTGATGTCCCCAGTTTAGGCACAACAGTTCTTGTCCTTTCATTATCCTCCTCTCCAAAATGCTGTTGGTGGAGGTGTACCAGTGACGAATGCTACATTGGCACCAGAATCAGCGAGGAGGAACCAGCACAGAGGACCCACACAGAACACCCATATGATGTGTACTTTGGGCGTCTCACTTCTGCCTAGCTCTACTGTGATGCCAAGACTGAACCCTCATTGCTGGCATTGCCCCCTTCAGCCCAGGGGCTCAACTGTCTCTGGGGCAAGACCCAGCTTGGCACAGCCCAGCTGTGCGACCTCTGCTCACGTTTGTTCATGAAAAGCACTAGGTAAGTGTGAAATACTACATGACCCAGAATTATGCAAGGTAAGGGAAGGAAAAGCACAGACAGCAGTGTAATTGTTGAGAAGGTAAAAGACACTATTTCAGCAGTTCAAGGGAAAAAGTAACGGTTTAAAACCATTGGGTTTTAAAGGTTGAAAGACCCAAGGTTTAAAATCCCAAGAAAATAAAAACAGGAATCGGGAAATGGCAACTCAGCAACATTTAAGATGATGCAAGGCACATTAGAGGCTCATCATTTCCCCATGTGGCTGAGGCCCATTGTGGAACAGCAGGACACAGGGAACATCTTTAGGAGAGTCGTAGCTGGCAGCTTTTTAGTCCTATTGCATATATTAAGCAATAAATTATGCTTCATACTCCTAAGCTGTGTATATCCTGCTTACAGAGTCTCTTCAGGAACAGGTTGCTCATGCAATGTGTCCTAGGGAGAGGCTTCATTTAAAATAAAGATGCACATGGAGCACAAGGTCAACTTTAGCTTTGTCAGAAGACACTCATTTGCGTGCTCCCTGAAGCTTTACAGTGAAAGAGAAAAATTTGGCCATCAGTATCAAAAAGCTCACTCCATGGTAGCAATATTAGTACTGTGGATCTCACCTCTAATTATGTAAGGATGCCACATTTTTTTTAATGAATTCAAAAGCAATTGCACAACCGTGCAATATGTAAATCTCTAAAATATGATTAAGTCCAAAGATGGCAGCTGTGATTTGGGAATTCCCAAGTAACAAATTTCTGGAGACAGACAGAATATTGTAGGAGTATATTACACAATCTTTTCCCTCTTTTTATACTGTTTCTTCACTATCTGTTTTTTGAAACTCCTGGAAAGAAAATACTAGGCCAGATGGACCACTTTTAAAATTTTACGTAATTTCTGTTTGCACACAGATTTTTGCTTACGTATATTTGCACTATTCACAAACCAGTAAAATCTCAGATGTGTGCCGCTTTGCATATAAAAGAACTAAGCAGTAGTTTTTGTTATCACCTCCTTTCTTCTTCATATATGCAAAATATGTGTCCTTTTGGAGGTGGCCTCTTTGATTTTATTTTGCTTGTCATATCGCACTGCTGCCTTAGTCAGATGACTTAGCCCAAGTACTGCATAAATGTTAGGTGCTATTATATACATGCTATAAAAACTGTTTCTACACAGTAAAACACTCAAATGTCAGTGTCAGGCAGTCAGGATAATCAAGCCTCTTGGTTTAGCCACAGTCACACTGGAATACATTTCTCCTTCCTACCAACTCAAAGACTGCCTTTCAGAGACAATTTCCTTTCAACACAGAACATCTTTATACTCTCCCTCTGGTCACCCTGTGCTAAAATGACAAAAACAACTGAACTCAGTCCACACTTGTGTATTCACCATAGACTAAAACTTCTAGCATCATGACCAAATGTTGGTTGTGCAGTGTGCTGGCAGCTCTCAAGAGCTCCATCCTGTTAAAATACCTGTGATTATGCAGGCTTTCTGGCAAAGGGAAAATTGAGCTGGGAGCCATGGGGCCACAGCTCCACCAGGCAACTCCAAGCACTTCTGCATTAACATAGGAATAAGGATGGCTGCATATGGTGTCTCAAATAGTGTAATGTATTGTAAAGCAACAGTAAGTATTCTTTGGTAGCATGAGGTTTATTTGAAGGTGAACATATGCCCTTGTAGAAGGGCGTGTCATTACATGAAATTAGCCCTCGATGGACAACATCTTTCTAAGGCACATATTTTGTCTGTTGGAGGAGGGAAAAAGAAAAGGAAAGAAAGAAAAGGAAAGAAGGAAAAGGAAAGAAGGAAAAGGAAAAGGAAAAGGAAAAGGAAAAGGAAAAGGAAAAGGAAAAGGNTACTTTTCACTCAGGTAATTTCAAACCCAGTAAGTCAATCAAGAAACCTTTTTTACCAGGACATTGAAAGTAATTTCTTCAGCTAAGAGCCTACTCCTTCAGAATTTCAAACCTATTGTTGCACCTACAGTCAATCACTTTACTACTCAGATTTGTGTAAGGAAAAAAAATATTCCTTCAGTCTCATGATTATCAAAGAATGAGAAACTTATTTCGGCTCTGAATGAAGACCAGAGGTAAAAACATTTGTATTAAGAAGAAATCATTTAAGAAAATAATTTAGGAAAGAAAACATCAGGGGCTGGCAAAGCAGGAATGCCTGGACTGACTCTCTAACAGGAGAGCTCATGTGTGATGCAGGGTCAGATAAAACTTGTAGCTCAAGTTTTTATAAACCTGGGTTCTTAAAGGTAGATTTAAAATCCAGATATGGTCTTTTAAATAAAAATGGCTTGTATTTAAAATTATGATGCATCTACATATCCATTTGGAGTTGATGGGAATTAGCTTGTCAGCATTTTTGAAAGTTTGATCACATTTATTTAACTTACACAGTTCAGAGGCTAACTTTAGAAGCCCAGGAAAGTTTCTTGCTTCTTTAATTGCCAATGATGCAAGTACAATCTCAGGTATACTGTTTCAGCTTCTAAAATCTAAAGGTGACATTTACCTCAGAGACAGCCATCATTGCAAGGCTTCCACTTACCCTGGTTGCCCAGGGAGGTGGTGGAGGCCCCATCTCTGGAGACATTCAAGGATGATGGGGCTCTGAGCAACCTGACCTAGTTAGAGATGTCCCTGCTTATGGTAGGGGGGTTAGACTAGATGACCTTTAGAAGTCCCTTCTAACCCAATACATTCTATGATTCTATGATTTTACATTTAACACTTCCAGTTTATCAATTTTCTAATTACTAGTCTCATATTTTACTGTGTGGTTTTGGCAATGCTGTTACATGTGTGTAACAGAAAATGAATCTTTAACTGAACTAAATGAATCTTTAATTTTAAAATAATTTATTTAAGTTCTGTAATATTTTTTAATTCCCCAGAGTTTTAGTATCAAGAATCTGCAGAGGTTAATCTTAGAGCAATTTATAACCCATCCAGGCTGCAATTTTGGGAATAATATACTGATGCACTACATAACTTAAGATCAGATGGGAAAATGCCCTCATCTGAACATCTCTTTGCATACAATCATTTGAGGCTCTGCAGTTTTGGGATGTGGCACTGTTGGACTCAAGCTTAGGGAACCTACGCAGACCACAGCATGGCAGATCAGTGAGGGCCTGCAGCACGCTGTACGCACCAAGACAGGCACAGAGTCTGTCCACACTGCATCACCAGCTTACTGGGGTGTACTGCTGGGCCATTTTGTGCTATGTGGTGTAGACATGCCCTAAATACTTAATGTCTAAGCACCAACTAATATTCATAGAAAACAGATGGGTTGGAGGAGGTTCCAAATGCCTGAAGCTTGTTTTTGGCCTCATCCTACTCCTGCACTGAGTCTCTGGCAGCTGTACTCTAATATTTGTTTTGAATTGAACTTCTCTTTGCTCCTGCCATACACATATCTTTTTTCATAATCTGCGTATGTGTAGTGTCTGTTGTATCGATGAATCCTCACCAATGAACCTCCTCGAGGCAAGTGACCTGCATTTGACCTATCACAATATTTACCAATGAATCCAGAGAGATTTTTTTAAGCAGCACTTTCAACGCTAGATTAATCTCTGTTACCTAGTTCTATACTAAGGCTTGGTACGGAAATCCTCTTAAAGATCTTGAATTTATTTTTTTTTTACCCATGATTTCAAATATTACAAAGGGTGGTTTTTTTGTTTTCTTTTAATATGGCCTCTGCATTTAAGGTGATATAGTTAAAAACACTTCTGTAAACTGCTCCAATTTGTGTAACAAAATAATTCAACCTCTAATTATTGTATTCCTAAATCTCAAGAGAATTTTACAGCTGTTGGAAATTCATTAAAAAGCTAAAAAATGAAGGCAAAGTCCCTAAATAACTCATATATGCAATGTGTGTGTATATGCATAAATCTACACAGCACCACAAATCTAGAGGATGAATGTAAAAATAAGAGTGCTTCACCTATTCTCCAATTCTAATTCAACACATTCATTATTTGAAGTCTGATAAGTATATTAGTTTGATTCACTATCATAAATGAGTATTTCTATAATGTTTCATTAGGCATAATTGTTACCAGAAAAAGGTCTTTCTGACCACTGCAATTTAGGGTTGCTAGAACTAGCATTAAAAAGGAAATGTTTTAAAGATAAATACATGCCATAAAAAGCACTGAAGTTACTTTTCAACTTTTCTCTGTGCTTTTTAAAAACTGAAATGCAGAATAGGTTCCATCTATATACTGTGATTCACTTTCCAATGTCCTTTACAAGTCATTTGAGTCTTCCCTATCCAGGTGTTTCTTTCTCTGACTCAAGGAAAAAAAATGAAGTAGGATCATCTCCTCATTTTCCTGATCTCTTATCCTAAGTAAATGCTGATAACAAGTAGCTCAAAGCTGAAAAGGAATTGCATTTCTTTCTCATTAGCTTTATACAGGTTTCATCTGCTTGTACCAAATATGATGTTTGCCACTGCAGCCATGACCCAGTGCATCACTGCTGTGCTTGGTGACACCAGCAATACTGAAAACCTGAGAAATCTTACTGAAGGGTCATGCCCATTTCATTGCCAAGGGGCTCGGACGAAGAGCAGATTCTGCATCCTGCAGAAAAACAATCAAGAGGTTTCCTGCTGTCAGGGTTCCTGCTCCACTCTCATTTTCTGCCTGCCCAGCTAAGGAGGCCACTAGACCTGAGTTAACTCTATATAAATCTGGAACTGGTTTTTTTTTCTGATCAGCAAAATCTGGATTTTTAGAAGAAACAGGTTAGCCCAAACAGTTCAATCAAAGGATGACTTCTTAAGTTTTAACGACTAAACTACAGGAAAGAACACCAGTGTATTCATGTTGGACACAAACCTTCAGAAGGTTGAGGTTAGAAAGTTGGAAAGAAAAAAAAAGTCAAGACTGTGCTGGTTTGGTACAAACAAGATGGCCTAGCTTGCTCAGTTTTGAAGGAATGAAACAGAGTGACTTTAAGAGTGTCCTAGACTGGGAGCCTCCAGATGAACCTGTAAGCCCACAGAATTTAAATTCTTTCTCTGGCTCAGAGATGGGATTTCTCATGCTGTCTGTTCTGGACTCCAGAAATGTGACAAAGCAAAATACCACAGAGATGGCTTCACCAGATGGGGTTTTGCCCATTCGTCACTAAACATGCTTGATGAGCTTTCAGAGCCATGACATATTGGGTAGATTCACACATGCCTAACGTCACCACAGTTAGGTGAGACTCAGCAGAAGTCTTAACAAAAACTATTCCATGAGATGGGTTACTGACTGTTACTCAGCTAAAACCTGGTAAATACTCTAGTTGATGTCACTGTCCTGAGGACATTTTGTTGATCTGCAATTACCACGGCACATTTTACCACATGCTCTCCCATCAACTTTGTCCTAGGAGAGAAACAAGCAAAATCCAGACTTACCCCTGCTTGTGCCTTAGAATAAATGACTCCATGAGGCCTGAGAGCTGTGAGAATTAAATGCAAGGGCAAGATGAGGTGTTAGCTTTAAACTGATAGAACACTAAGGACTTCAGCAGAGTTTCTTGTGGTCTGGACAAGTAAAGGTGGGACAGAAAGGTTACTTACGACTTCTCTTAACTGAAATCTTTGAAGATGTGCTACCCCTAACAAATTCCCCTGTAGGCCTCCATGCACCTACAGAGGGGTAGGGATAGAAGTGCAATAAAAAGACTTAAAGAAAGTCTCGGTCACCAAACTTGCCATGCTGCGCTGAACTGCACTAAACCCAATCATCTGTAAGAGCACATTCAAACTGTGTTGGTAGTGCATACGTCTATTGGCAAACCCACAGAAAGGCCTGAGGACAATGATGTCATGTCTGAGAGACGAGGCAGAAGGAAAGACCTGGTTTGATGCTTGTGCATACTGCTTTTCATGTCTCTTATTTAATGTACAGTGGTCAAACAGCAGCAAAATTTCCACTCCTGGGCACATTATAAAAGGCAATGAAATGTGCACAAGCACCTGATGAGAACAGGGATGGTTGCTAGAGACCAGACTTCACAGATAACTCTTCAGAAAAGTACTTGACTCAGGGGTTAGTTTTAGAAAAATTAATTGGCTTTGCCTAGAATGTAATCTATAGCCATCAAGGGAGGAGGATTCTGGAAAAATCTTACAGAGGAGTGGGAGCCAACAACTGTTCTTAAAAACTGAGATCTTTTTGAAACAAGTTAAAGAACACAATGCTTTCTGACAGCAGCAGGCATTTCCTTATTCTACAGTCCTCTATTTTTAAATAAATCTATTACTAACAAAGCACTTGAAAATACCGTGTTCAAAAAAATGAATTCAAACGTAAACAAGTAATAATTTGAATACAGCAGTGTTTCATGTTTCTGGGCTTTGATTACCTTAAACCCTTACACAGGCACCTGCTGTTCTGCAGATCACTGTGTCAAACCCCACCCTTACCTGCTATTTGAGTAATTGCATGGAGGTGTTCACGTTATCAGCTTTTCATGCATCAAAGGTTTGAGAGGCCAAAGGAAATTATTCATGTCATAATGAAAGGCAATGCCATCATTCTTCAAATAATCATAATGAAAGATTAACTATGAGAATCTGACTGTGCCTTCCCACAGTAAAACTGGCAGAGAGGGAATGGAGGACACAGGCAAGTCTGCAAGGTTCAGCTCTGGGTCCTTCTGCAGAGAGCAGCAGTGTCCAAGGACCAGCCCAGGAAGCAACCAAATGGGTACAGAAACACTCTTCAACATCGCAGAGCTATGCATCAACATGGATTTCTACTTCAAGTCCTTCCTGTGGTTGGTCTCCTGCTTCTCCATCCTGGCTGTACAGACCATATCCAGCCACAGGACACATTTTTGGCACATGTTAGTAAGGTGCAGACATAAAGAAGTCTTATCTCAGAAAAAATTCCCCACAAGATTTAGCATAATCGAGATTACCTGTTGACTGAAAAAAGAGTGGTATAAACATCCTTACTTTCAGCTGAATGCTTTAGGTTGCTTTCTCAATATACTGGGGCACTATAAAATAGATGGACAGAGTCAATCTGTTGGAACATCTTATAAGGAACTAATTTATCTTAATTACAGTTAGCATGTAGGACAACTTAACATAACGTCAGAAAATTTATCTAGGTGACATACTAGGGCACTGCCAAAGTAGTTAAGTGATGGTTCATGAGCAGAACTTGATAATTAATTGATCTACAGCTATTCCTCTTCCAGAAAGTACATTTCAAACTGACAAAATAACAATATTTGTAGTTAACCACTTCTCAGACATACAAAAAAAAGAACAAAGAAATTTCTTTGTGGGTTTTTTTTCTGGAGCCCATAGGTAAAACATCTAATTTGAATTTTAACTTTTTTTTTTTTTTTAAAATTAAAACCGGCTAAATTTACAATCCAAATATAATTTTTTAATTAAGTGCTGGAGAAGAGGATGTCTAAGCATAGTGCATAAATCCCATCCTTCATCCTTTTTTGGTAGAAAAGGAAGAGAACTGCTTGCTGAATATGGAATCAGCCAAAGTTTAATTAACTATACATAAAAAGAAATTAACAGAGCACAAATTGCGATTCTCATGGTATAAAGCCTTAAGGATATTCAGCATTTCATTCTCAGCATCATCATAAATAACTTACAAAAATCAACAGATTCAATTATTTTTAAGTAGACTGATCAATATTGCATGGATTCTGCATATAGTAAAAATATTTTCTACAGAAATTAGCAGGGAAAACCTTAAATCTACTCTTAAAGTTTTAAATTGAATTTATGCCAAACTATCAAACTGATAATATTTTTTAAATTACTCTACTATCATCTAAGTTGAACCATTTCTGAATTGCCAACAAAAAAATCATTATTTTTTTTTATATTTTAGGCTCTTTTTACCCATCATAAACACATATGAACCAACAAGAAAATCTGACTGGATCACAGGGGAAGGTCTTAGATGAATCAGTTTGCTTCACATTTTCCTACAGTTTGCCTATTAGACATTTATCTTAAAAGCTGATAGAGACTCTTCACCACATCACTCTCAGCTCTCAAATATTGAGAATTTCTAGTTACGTTTTCAAGAGAACAGATCAAACAAACACAACTTGAAGACGAATTGTGATTTTGTTCACTCAGAAGTCATACGCAAGAGTGTTACATGGTTTGATAATGAAGAGGACATTAACCCCGACGCCTTTCAGATCCCCTGGCCATTCTGGACCCTGGTGGTATTTCTGAAGTCCCTCAATCCAGTGATGGAGTGCACCACTGGGCACAGCTGTCTGCCAGCTGTGACCCCACAGCACATCTAACTGAGCTTGCAACCTGCAAAACTGTCCTGAGGCTACTAGACGAAAATAAAGTGGCTTGGTAGAATTTCTTTCGAATCCAACCACTCACTATTCATTTATAAGAGAAAAGAAATGGGATCAAATCAGCAAAAATGTCCACACCCTGAAATTTAACATTCACTTTCGAGCTTTCAATTCAGCTTAGAAATCCCTCATCTCAGTCTTCTGCCCCAAAGACATCATCCTCTTTCCTTCTTATTTTATTAGTTATTTATAAGTTATTATAAATAAGTAAAATATTTATTTATTACTTGTTCTTTTGGCTTCCATGAACAACTTGAACCTTAGCCTGTGGTTTCTATACTTTATCAGGTACATTCCAGCACAGACATTACTCCAGAGATCTCTCTGAATAATTAGGTACAGTGAGTGGATTATACACAGCCATTGCCAGTTGAGCTCCATGCAGCCAGAAATACTGACAAAGACATACAGAATATTCACAGAATGACTACTGGTATCTTCTAGTGCTAGAAAAAGTCATTACAATCAAGGATACGGTTATCATCTGTGCTACAGGGAAGTCTAAAGGTTCCCAATGAAGGCTCAAAAGCTACTGTTCTGCATACAACAAAATTATAATCAAGTTCCCCAAGACTTTTTACTCAAAATAAAGAAGAAAAATAAACGTTTGAAGAAGGAAGCATTGCTATTCTCCCACTAACTTGGGTAAAACGAGATGCTTAGTCTTTTTGATTTGTCCTTCATTGCAACCGACAGCAGAGCTAATTCCTATTTACTCCCCATGATAAAGCCTCACTCAAGAAGGAGCCATCGCACTGCACGGCCACCTCCACCAAACAACTCAATTCACAGCATCAGGCCACTGAGCAGGCAACAGGTTAGTTTCACAACTGATAATCTCTTGCAGCCTTATCTGTTGCAGTCTCATTTTGCCAGTAGTTTGAGGACTACTGCTGTTAATAAAGCACCTGGTTAAAATTTCATTTAATGTAAGCGAAAGGTTTTGGATGCACACCAAAGGCTATGGATAAAAGGGTGCTACAAATTTCATTTTTCCTTTCACCTCTGAAAAAAACAATCTCTAGTGTTTTTTCTAAGTCTCATGTTATCTTTTACAGTTTAACAGAATTTAATAAATGAATAACTAGTTCAAAAGAGTAACATTTATATAGGTCTCAATTGTACATATTTCTTTCAGGCTAGGAGAAAAAATAAACATGGCAAATATAGAAATGAACAGCACATTTCTCTTTGTCTTTTTCTCTGGTCTCTACTACAAATAGTTGGCAGTATAAGGAAGTCTATAATTCATGACAAGATGCACACCAGAACTAGGAAAACAAAGTCATCAGTGAAGCCTCTGCAGGCACAGCAGAGACACAATAAAAGAGAAAAACTCTTGAAAAAGAGTCACCTTGAAAAGTACCGAGGCACAGCATTCATCTTCACCATGGGGAACAAAGACGAAGCACGCTACAGCATCCAAGACATACTGTGGTAGTTAAGAGAATGAAGTTTCTCTGGGAAAGCACATATTTCTGTTTTTAAATTCTTTTATCCTCATACTTCCCCTATTTGAGGAAGTTTTGACATGATTGTCTAAACTCCCATTGGGCTGAAAATTAGAAGATATTACAAGTGTAGAGAGGAGTGTCATGAAAACACTTTTATGAGCATTTGAAGAGATAAACCAGTTCAAAAAGAGATTAAATAAATTCCTGGTGGACGGGTTAATCAGCGGCTATTAAACATCCACCAGCTGGCTCCAGATCAGGGATTCTCTGAACAGCTGAAGGCTGGAAGCTGGGGAGGTGAAGCAGGAGAAGCATTTGTTGTTAGTGACCACTGAAGGCAGGATGCTGGACTATGTCTGGTCTAGTATGGCCTTCCTTATAGCCTTACATTATGTCACCCAACTCCACACCATATCCACCTTCATCCAAATTATCCCATGTGATCAGCCAGTCCTGAGCATCTCATAAAATTAGGGATGCTCTGTAGGAAGCATGACAGCAAAGTAACCCAATGTTGTCAGTTCTCTAAGTACTACAAAATGTTTATTTGGACCCAGTCATTGAAAAAGCCTCTTTACTAGTCTCTGGAAAATCATGGTTCTCTTTTTTTCTCAACAAAAGTTCATTTTCAAATAATCATAATGGTCTGGATGGTTAGCAGGCCACCAACAGACTTCTGGTTGCTGTGGCCCAGGCAGATCTTTCTAAGACAAATAAAGGTAAAGGAGGTTTATATTTTAAGCCAGATGATATTCAACTGTCTGGCATCTCCTTTTTTAATGTGTTAGCTCATTACTGATTGCATTTCAGGTGCAAATTAATGTAGTCTGTTTTATTTTTAAATGTGTCCCAAACAGAGATTCAGAGAAGCAGATGTTGGGGGGGAGGGGAGAAGAGTGTTTCCCATCTTCTTAGTATGTGATGCTTGATACAGCTTCATTATAGCTCCTCTAGTATATGTAAATATTATAGTTCCATGCACAAATGTGTGTCTGTTCCAATTTGCACTGTTTCATTTTATCTGGCTCCATGTGTGAACAAATGTCCATTTATTTCATAGAACATACAATGTCTTAAAGGGATTTTTCATTACTTAGTCTATATGATCACAGCAAACTGAGCATAAAAAAAACCAAACCAAAAAATCTCAAAAAGGCAAACCCCAAAATGATGAAGATGAACCTGCATTGTGATTCTACTAGTAAGCGACAGAAGGTACAAATCTTTTGAAGAAGCTATCACCAGTGCCAGGGATAGTAACCTCCTGATCTTGGGCCATAGTCTTGGCTCGTGGCTTAACCCAGAAAGTCCTGCAGGATCTGGCTGCATCCCAGAGGCCTGTGATCACCTGCATATGGACAACTACACTGCCCAGAGCCTCAAAGCACCACATAAGGCAGCTTTTTCAGCTGCCAGCCACACCGCTGGCACAACCCCCACCATAAAATTGGGAACAACTGTGCAGGTTAAGACCATGGTGCATCTGACCTGGCAGTCATGGCCCTGACAGTGCCCCAGAGAATCCAGCCAGGACACCATAACCCTGCTGCTTCCCCAGATCACTCTCTTTTCCAGAACTTTGGGCTTCCTGCATGGAAGGTAGAACCTTTCTGCCTAATAGCTTTTGCTGGATTGCTCTTCTGCAGATTTGTCTCATTGCTCAGCTCAAGTGAGAATATTTTGCGCCTACACATCCTATAGCAACAACACCAACAGTTCAAACACTCCTTACATGAAAATTCTTTTGTTTATCCTGAACCTTTCACACTACAGAAAAGGGAGATTTGAATGACATCATTACAAGAAACAGTGACAGTGATTAATTCACCTTCTGCATGCCCTTTGTAGTATTATAGAGCTCTCCTCCTCACCCCACTCAGACATCTTTTTCCAAGGCTAAAGACACTAAGCTTTACATCTACGCTATTTCATATGCATTGAAGAGTCTGGATATTATGTTTCACAACAAAATTCTTCCTATTTCTTGTAATGTCATGTCAAGCTGTCTCTTCTCAGCAATACCAAAGAACTAATCAGACTATATATGACAACTGGAATACAGAAAATGATATACCATGAATCAAGTACACATTCCTTTCTGGTGCTTGCTATAAGCACGCAGATGGATACTAAAATAGTCTAAAAGCAAAATGAGTATGATTTGCTCTATATGGGTAAAATTCAGAAGGAAAGTGCTACAGTGCACAAGAACAAGAAACATAGTCACCCAGGAAACACACCTACTCAAGTACACCAGAAGTCCACTAACATTATGTTTCTTTTCATAAAATGTACACATACATATGTCCTGCTGCTATCAGGGTTAGTCCAAGTTGGGGAAGAAAACAAATCTGGAGGACTTAACTGAAGAATAGCTGGAAAAGGCTGAAATCAGTGCCTTGCAGTAGTGAGCTGCTATTTTTGAGGTAGATCCTGCCTCAACTCTACAGGTACAGCTGACACCCTGCTCAAAGAACAAGGGTAAGGCCTGGGCATGGAAGGAAAAGTCTTGGCAGGCAGAAATGTCTAGTCATGGGGTATTCTCAGTAGAGAAGATTCTCTGGCTTTCCTAGGATCATAAGAGGACATGCGAGCCTCCATAGGAAAACTTTCCTTACATAGATTTCCTCATAAATTAACCAGTCTCCATTTTGAAGCTGTGTTACAAGTTGCAGCCACTTGTGTTACTGCCATTAGCTTGAAGACACACATTTTAGAAGAGTTTGCTCTGAAATGCTGCAGTCCTGCCTTTAGTGACAATGATATGCAGTAGTACCTTTTGAGCTTCATTCCATCAAGATTAGAACCTGTTCTCTTCTCCTCTGGTTAGTGAATTAACCAATAAACTACAATTTCATACAGTACATGTGAAACCCTTGGGAGGACAAAAATAGACTGAATGATAAATTTCTCTTTCTGGATTTTTCCATGCTTACCACTAAAATCATTAAGAAAAAATACACAGGAGAGTGTCATACATCATTGGTGTCAAATTATTAATTAGCTAAGTCTAACTTTTCCGATGGGTTTCAGAGCAGCTCTGCAGGCTAGGAGGAAGGGAGGAGAGGAGGGGGTAACACTCTCACCCAGTGTATAGAAGCTGCCCTAATAAGAGGATGAAGTGCTCAAGCTCAAGGATTGAAATTTCCCAGAGAAAGTTGGGATGAAGTGCCCTAGCCCCAGCACTCATGCTTGGGGTGCCCTGGGGACAGAAGTCAGGTATCACTACATGACCCCTGGAACAGGGGAGCAGAGGTTACAGAGCAGGGGGAGCAAACTAGCCTCAGGCTTAGGATTTGAGAGAGATGGAAGAAGGAAGAAGGAGAGAGAAACTCAGCAGGAACTGACCTGCTGCTGCTTCTTGGTGACTTAGCTCCGCTGGAGCGTATTTCCATGCCCACACTGGGCTGTCCCAGCAGGTGAAATGGAACTGACCCATGCACGCCCTGCTGGAAAGCAGTGAGTGCTTAGCTAGTAAAGGTGATGTAAAATGTGGGAAAAAAACCCAGGAGTTCACACACCTCTTATATGCATAAATGTCTTGTTCTACGGTGCCCTGGCAATGCACATATTCAGCCACAAAGATGAGTAGTAACTAGTAAGCATTTCTCTAACATTAGCAGCACCCATCCTCTTTTTCTTCTTCAGATACTTTTCAACTGCAGGCCTCAGATCAGGTATGGGAACAGCAGGGAAAGACAAGAAAAAATAGGTTAGGAGTTCTAAATGGTAAATAGTAGAGCATTCCTACTTCCACTGCAGCGCATGTATCTGGTAAAAGACAAAGAATTTGAACCCAATAAGCAAAAGTATTATTTTCTTCTGGAACAGTAGTAGAACTACATAACTGCTTCAAGCTGAATATGAAACCAGTAATGAAATAAAATACAGAGGTAATTCTACAAATGCAGCTATCATTAATACAATGCTACATTACTATCACAAATTTAGTAACAGGCATTCCTGAGCTCTCATATTGTGCAAAAATATTCAGGAACATGAAACAAATTTTGAATTACTTGTATGTGGACACTGCAAACAAATGCAGAAATGAAACAAAGATAAAAAACTTAACTATATTTGTTATGAAGATAATAAAGACTCATAAGTTCAGATCATTTGTCCTCCTCCCTTTTTTTGGCATGAAGTGGTTCAGGAAAGAAAAGAAGATGTCTTAAAAAGCCAGTTAAGGATTTCTGTGGGTCCTAAAAGATAAAAAGCATTCATTTATGAAAATTAACATCAGAAATTCTCTCGCTTTCCATGAAAAAACTCCAAAAATATGGTATTACTGCAGACAAGGAAAGAAATTTGCAGTTATAGTGTTGGCAGCAGCAGTCAATGTGAAGACCTTGAGCTGTGTGTAACTCATAAGCAATTCAGGTGCAGCTCCTATGACGACTTATAGCCTCTACGGACAAGGTGCTTGCTGGGTTATCTGAAACCTTAGCTGTGGGAGGAAACAACCAACATCTTGTGTGGAGGCTGCCATTGCCAGTTTATGGAATCCTGGAGCAGGGAAGTAAAGCACTTTACATTTCTATTCATATTGAACTTCATTTTGAAGTGTCTAGTTCATGTGAGATATAATAATCATATGATTGATTGAGTTGTCTAGTGAAATCACAATTTATACAAATGAGATTCTGCATAAGCAAGTATCTGGCCAGCAGCATCAAATCCTAATCAATACTATCAGTAAGCTTATGCACTCCTCATTTGTGACCTTAAATCACTATGGCAAGTTGGCAACACTGTGACTAAATGGGCCTCACCACATGCAGATATAGTATGACAAAAAGGCTCCTTATAAGAGCTTCAAATTCTGTGTCAACCTAAATAATCCTCCAGATATTCCAATCTGACCACGTCCTGGTTAGATATGAAGGGGGTCTGGAGAAGCTCTAGCTTTTCCTCTCAAGGGTTCCTCTTCTCCATCCCAAACCCTCTTCCTCCTGCATCCCACTGAAAGTCAGTGCAGAAACAGTGGAAGTTTCTACTGGCTTCATTGCCATTAAACTATGTGTGAATGTAGCAGAAAGGACTTGATTCAACGTAAGAAACACAGGTTTCCTAAAAAAGTAAAACTACTGCTGATACTTCTGTCCCATTTGGCACAAGAAAGTAGTCTGCCAGTTCCCAGCTCACAGCTCTTGGCTGTTTCCCGGCTGAGACTTCTCCCCAGGGCTGTCGCTGAAGCTTTCCCATCAAAGAGTACGAGGGAACAGCATGCTCTGCCCCAGGAGGAGGACAAAGAATGGCCAAATTTCTGACCGCTCTGCAGTCATTCCCTGCAGCTATGAAATCCTGCTCATCCCCCACTAAGACATTTTCAAAAGGGCCCAGTCTTCCAGACCTAGAAACTTTTAATAAAGAGCATGTTTAGGAAGAGTCCAGTTCCGGCCCTGCCACAAAAGGCCACATGCCTTGGTCCCTGAAAACTGAACTTCCCTCACAGAGCATAAGTTAGAATTTCAGACAGGCAAGATACAAGCCAATGAAATTTGTAAAGTGCTTTGTGATTATCATCTTTAACATGTAAGCTCCCTATTTTGAGCTTATTTATTTTTCATCTAATGAGTTAAAGATTCAGTTTGTTCAGATACCACTGTTTTCTTATAAGGAAATATGGCCTGTGTTTTCCCAAAGTGACTGCTGGGATATCAAAGTGATTATCATTACTATAGCCAGATATGTACACTTACTAATACAGGTCTTCATTTCCATCAGTTAATCCAATAAAAATTTGTATTTCATTTCTAGCACCACTTTCTGGTCAGTAACAACCAGTATAAAGCCTTGTGACACAAAGATGTCAAACTGCTGGAATTCATCTGATGTCAAGAGCACCAATGAGACTTGTGGGTTATGCTGGGCTTCTCCACACAGAAACAAACAGCCCAAGGACAATTTCATTCCATAACAGGGTGCAATGGGAACAGTCCTGTGTCTAATAAGATCATCATTCCCAACCCCTTTGAAGAAGGATCTAGGAGAGGAGGCCAGTTGCTGGGCTGAAGAGGGATGAACACTGCGCTCAGGTTGGATTACAGCACCTGGAGGAAAAGCCTGTGTTTGAACTCTCCGTCCTGAAATGTTTGCAGATTTCTGTGCCATTATCTTAATGTAACCCGCTTCAAACACTAAATGTTGAGGAACAAAATTTGCTGTCTATGTTATTTTCTGCCACACTGTTCCACCAGTTAATGTGCTCTTTGTGCACTGGTGCTGTAGGAGGCAAAGGGAACACCTGCAGTAGATCCACACTTTAAGGCACTAAACCAATTTTTAAAATAAGGAATGAGATGTAGTTCAAAAAGCTCATCTGAAAAACTCTAGTTTCACTGACCTACATTAATCAATGAATTTATAGCTTCCAGTTCAAAAGGCAGGCGAATAATTATTTTTATAAAGTATCTTTAGTGTGTCAGGCCTTTTTATAGTAAAAATTCTACTAGCAGAAATCCTAAGACACTGGCTCCTCTTACCAGTTTCCCCTAAGAGATTAAAGACCTTGTTTCCAGCATTCTGAAAGAAACATTGCTGCACTCTGAATAACATCTTCAGCAAATGGAATAAAGGTGTTTCAGTTCTCTTGTTGCTCAGCTAACTCAAATGAATTTTTGGTGCTATCAATGAGTGATGTTTAACAGAACTCACCTCTGTTGTCCCTTCAGTGTTATTTACAGGGAAATGCTAACAGAGAAAATGTGGCTATTCTTAGTTACTGCTGAAAAATTAGAGCTCAGGGAACAGATGTGTTGAGTAAGCAGGTATTAGTTACAGACACACACATACTGACATATTTTTCTGTTAATAAGAACTGATGAAGTATTCATAGGTTACTTGCTTAAAATGATGCTATGTAATTACCAATTTTTAAGTCTGAAGATGTATTCAATCAGTCATAAGTAATCTGATTATTCTCAGCGATCTCCACGACAGTAGGAAATGCAGAAATAGATAAATTACTAGTAACAGTCTATAACACAGTGAGTTACTTGAAAAAAACACTTGTTACTGTGTTATTAATAACTTAGAAGCATGCTTCTGTTAGCAAAGATATACACCAAAGTATTTCTTTATTGCTAATCTACTATTTTGCTACTTTTGGAAACATCCAACTGCATGATCATTTAATATGAATTAATTCCTCTTATTAATATGCATTATTCTGCTTTCTCTTTTCAGTAACAAATGAAAACCAATACAGACTATAAGAACAAACCTTTCCTTTTATTTTTCATAGAGGCATAACTCAAAAGTATACTAATGCCACTTTACTGCAATAGGGAGTAAGAATTGATTTGTGTTCATTCAAGTTCACAGAATGCCTAAGCATCAGCTCTTGAAGCTTCTGCTTTTCCTAAGTAGTCACTCCTTCGTTATTAACTGTACTGAATGGGTTTGCTCTGCAGCCCAGAGCAAGAACAAAATCAATAAGATCTGGTAGCAGGCATCAATTCTCTAACTGCAAATGTATTTATTACAAGACAATTTTCCAGAATTAAGTCCAAGTCGGATAAAATTTGCAAAGTCGTGTTTTGAGAAAACCAAGTACTGTAATTGAATCTTTGACATTATACTAAGAATGAGAGAGTATTCCAACAGGTTATTAATGGAGACTCCTGTCCACACTAAGCTGCTTTTTTTTCTAACAATATCCCTTACTAATAAGATTCTTGAAAGATCTTACCATCTTAACCTTTTTCTCTGTACAGTAACCCGGTTTATTTCTTGGTATTTTAAATTATATAATTACCCAGTTATAACAGCAACGACAAATTCTGTTCTTCCTCTAATTACCTACATTAATAGCAAAGAGTTGCTGGGCTGCCTTTGTTTTCCTTGCTTTTTATTCAAGCTGTTTTGTCTGCAGAGGCTAAAATATTTATACACGCTCCTCTGAAAATCTCAGCCAAAGAGACTAAAGATCATGGCCCCTAGTGAATTTCAGTGGACCCTGGATACCTCTTAAATGTCTTGGAAAATCTGAGCCATTATTTCAGAGTATTCTGGAACAGTATTTCCACTTCTTTCCTATTTATTACTGTATCCATTTCCTCATTAAACATAGGTAATTTAAGTATCTCTGAAGAGGGGGAAAAATGAGGATGTTGCTATATGATTAACATTTGTTAATTTTATTTATGATATTCAAAGAATGTAAGTAATATTTATTCACTGATACACCTAGAAATAGTAGCAAAGCACTGAAACAACTGAGCCATATTTCAGTAAAGCACATGTGCTGTGAATTCAGTATTTGAATGCACAACCCTTAACTGCATACACGTGTCATTCTCTCACAGAAATAGGTTTCCATTCTTTTACTTAGTTTCTGTGATATACAAAGTTATGTATTCCTTAATTAACCAAACGAGAGCAGTTTAGGGAGGTTTTTTCTGCTGTCAGTTATTCTCTTTTCTATAACTCTTTTCATGGCTGAAAGCCTGCTCAATCTGCAAATTATGCATTTCAGGTGACACTTCATGGCAGAAGCAGAGAATATATAGTTAATCCTCTATGGCAAATGAAGACTGACTAGCACATTTGCAAGCGGCCAGCTATCGTACGCATCTTCCTTGTTACTACTGCGTGAGCTCTTCACTGATGTCACTGCCACCCCCCCAGGTTTCCAGCCTGGAGTTCACACACCCAGAAGTATGTTTGCACTCACCACTCGCAAGATGCAGTGTTTGCCAGGGAGGATTTTTAACATCTCTCTCTTTTTCTTTTCCCCTTAGACTCTCCTCTCTTCTATCCATGTATTTTTCTTCCCCAGGCTTCATCTCACTGCAAGAGCTGATGTGGCTCCAGCCAGGGGGCTAGTGAGCACCTCCCAGACCTGCTCTGTGACTCAGCATCCAGCAGGCCTTCAGGATCCCAGAAATCAGCATCGTCTCAACCCCTCAGCTGAATATATTCCTTATCCCAGAGACAGCCAGCTTCCCCCAGTGTGGGAAGGAAGGGTGATGGAAGGACGTACTCCTGGGCAAGAGCAGGTGGGGTGCAGCTTGCCAAGGCAGCAGGACATCAGCTAACCTGCAGGGCTCTACAACAAGGCATGCACTCCCACACCCAACTGTGCTTTCAGAAATGCCACTTCAGCCCCATGATTGCTTGACATGTTTTTAGTCAAGCAGTATTAACAACGCCTGATGCCTGGTACAGCATTTTTCCAGCTAATTATTAAGTAATTAACAGGCAAACACACACTGTTCACTGAGGCAGGGGTCCATATGTGTTTCTGCGCAATATGGCATAAGGACTCAGGGATCCAAAACTGGCCCATCAGGTGTTATTAGAAGTAAATGTAAAATAACAATGCAAATTCAAAATAAAAAGGCATTTACCCAAGGAATGGCAGCATCCTGTTGTGACTGCCTGTAAGGCTTACTGGCAACACTGTGCTCAGATCACACAGTAAAAGCTTTCAGGTTTATTAAACTAGTTATTTCTCAATACTCTGTGACAATATGTCTCTGAAAGTATGGTACATCTTCAAGTTCCTGAACACAAGAACTAAAGCATTTGCACTGTGTTTTCCAAAAGATGAAAATCTACAACAGCACAAAATATTAATGATATAGAAATTTTAAAGTATTTACTGTGATAAATTATTTAATAGGCAAGAATAATGTAATTTAACTTATCTTCTCTTAAAAGGTAGTATCTTTATTGTACATCTACATTGGTTAGGCAATTTTCTTGAATATATCCTAAGTTATCAAATGTGAAAATGAAAAGAATATAGAATTCTTTTAGAATATTTAAAAATATTATTTCTAGCAAATTATATAATTAGAAATTGCTGTCTTTGTATGTAAAATCTCCAACAGTACCTAGTTTTCTGAAGGACAATAAGGACAGGCTTATTTGTTCACTGAACGATAGCCCAGACTTTTATCCAAAATGTAACAGTTTGATCATCTTAGTTATTTACAGGACAGCCAAGCAATAGATTCTGGGACTCGTTTTCCTGACACACATTTTGCTGTAGCTTGCAAATGTTACAGAAAATGTACAGATAGAGGAAAAAAAAAGTCAATGAAATTTCACTGTCATTATTCAGTTAGGACCTTTAATGAAATAGATCATGTTATTATATTGATCATCTCAGTGACTGTCCTGCCCCTCCCCACAATGCAGTCATCTATAGCAGATAAAAATTGATCAGAAATGCACGTTCTTGAACAAACTGCAGGATTCAAAAAGTCTAACAGTATTTACTCTCAGCAATATTTAAACAACCATTTAAAAACCATCAGACTAGTAGGATCGGTGCAGCCGTATCCACCCGAGAATCCTGACTCTGCATTCCAGCACAGCTCTCTGAGTCAATGTAACCACACTGCATCATCATAATCCTGCCTCAGCACATTCCTTCTTCTGCACTCAAATCCACAAATAAAAAATACCCCTTTTTTACCTTAGATGGTGAGCTCCTGCTTGTCCTTTTGTTCATAGTAACTATTCCAAGTTTGCATCTTTGAAAAATACAAGGGTGGTTGCACCATTAAACTTCACAGATCCTCTCCTGCAGCAGAAAGCAAATGGGGAAAAAAAAAAAAAAAAAAAGACTTCAAACTGTGACCTCAGAACGAAGCACAGCCGTTAGCATCCCTCAGCCAACCTTCAGTAGAAAGCAGGTTAGACAGCAGGAAAACTGGCTCTGTACATGGCTGCAATGCTTTCAAATCAAGCATTCTGTGCTGTAAGCTCAGGGATTTATATCTTCTTAAATAGGCCGTCCCACTCAATGCTGCTTGTGTGCATGAAAATATGAAGCATTTCACTGCAGTCACTCTATGCAAGAAACTACCCCAGTCATCTTTACAATCTCTGTCACTCTGCTCTGTGCTCTGAGACTAAAGAATGAGCACAGCATGCATAATTCATGCATTAAAATCTTCTGTGCACTTCCTGCAGCAACTGTTACATCCAGTAATGGGATATCGATCAGCTCATCACTAAAACAATCGGGGCCAGGCAACTGCTTTGCTGCAACAAACAATATTCCACCCAAAATGGGATGCGGACACAGGCTCCCCTCCTGCAGCACTCGAGCGTAACTCCAACATACATGGCGTGGCATTTACATATTGCAGAGTGTTTAATCTGGACTCTGCATTTCTTTGACCTTCGAAAAATGCTGCATTATCTGAACCTTTTATTTGAAGTCTGCATTCCCTGCAGCCTGTTTCTCCTTTTAACTCTGCACAGCAAGAGAAGGAAGTAAGCTTCCTTAACAATGTGTTCAAAGCACAGTGAACCTCCAAAAGCAACGAGATATAAGAGCTTTCTACCCCATGACACATTCTCTGCCTCATATATACCTGCACCTTCTTTGTACCAGACTAGATCACTCTCACTCAAACTGAATATATTACTATTCATATATTATATTCTATCTGAATAGAAATGCACATATGCATCACATTTGTCTAGCACAATTTACATAATTTGTATCTGCCACATCAATTAAAACAAGTCCTGAAGTTTCTACTTCTTCCCACAGATCTGAACATCTTCCAGCCTTTCCAGCACACTCCCTTTTCTTGCACCTCCATCATTTAAACCAGCCTCCTCAACAGTTTACCAGCCCTGTCTTCAGCCCCCGTCTCCAGCAGCCTCTGGGCAACGCCACCCTTTGCCTGTCACGTGCTTCTCCCTCCTTACACAGTAAAACTACAACTACCACTGTTTCAGAGGAAAAAAATGAGAGAGAGGGAAGGCAGACAAAAGGAAACTGAAGCCATGACTGAGGTGAAACTCCAAAGCAATATTTAAAAATAAATTAACAAAAATGTTTGGTGACTCTGGTGTTGACAAACAGCATAGTCACCGGAGAGCGAACCACACAGACCTGTAGTTTCCAAAAATCCATGGAATTATTCCTTACTCTCGGTGGAGATTAGGTCTGATCTTTTATCGCTAAAATAAAGAACCGTTACTGAGGTTTATTTGAAAAGAAATTTAAGAGGTTAGTAAGACCTATAATAATTAATTCTTCCTGGGATCGAAAAAGGGAAAACTGGCAAACAAAAAATCTTGATGGGACTGCAGCATGAACAGAGATACTCCACATACTGATGAAAACATGAATTTGGGGTAAACTATCAACTCTCCTGCAACTGTACGCATTCAGAGTCCTCCCAAGAAAGTTAATGGAAAATTGTCTGGAGCAAGCAGAATTTGGCATACAGTCTGGAAACTAGAATGAATAGAGGCTTTTTCAGAGGAAAATCAGGAAGACGTTTTGATTGGTTTGTCTCTTACCAGAGCAATCATTGTTCAGCACACCCAGTATCTACTGTTTTCCTTTATGCTAAGGCATGCCCATACATTTATTTCAGTGAACTGACAAAGGTGTTGCCAAGAAATTGCTACGTCTTTCAGGTATATCCTTTCTCAACAGCTATCAAGGCTATAACATAAAAGCAGTTAATCTCTACTTTGTGATACATCAAAACCAACAGTTTAGGTTGTCAAATTCTTCACCCATTACTGTACCCTGAGTGCCAGGTCACAATCACCTCTGACAAGCATCAAACTGGAAGTTACAAGCCATATCAGAAATCATGATGTTGTGAACCTGATTGCTTAATCAATCAGATCAGAATGAGAAGAAACCTCAGAGAGATGAGATTCTTGCACCAGGTCATGCAATCCCCACAAGCTCACTCTGTCCTCACTCTATCATCAGTCAGCAGTGGGATGTTTACTGGGAAAAAATGCTCATGTAGTCACTTGCAGACTGGCTCATCCTACACTCACCGCTACAGTGGACATCTGCCATTTCTTGCTATATCGGGATTGTGCTCCAGATAAAAATGTCTAAATTTAGATAGCTAGCAGTGCATGCCTACACACGAGGAAGATGCCCATCCTCTGCCAGAAGATTATTAGAAGCTGTTTAGCTGTCCAGCTTTTGCAATCTGTTTAAGGGTGAGTTGAATCATTCCCTTCTCCAGTGACTGTATTGACTAGGTTTCTGCCAGTTATGATTGGACTGTGGATATGTGAATCACATGTAGATACCAACACATAGGCCACTCAATTTAGACATCTCAATCTGTCACTGTATCCACCCTGCACGGGGTTTACAGAGTATTTCCCTGGCACAGGGAAGGAGATATGGCAATTTTGAGCACAGGTACACTTTGACATCTCCTACTCTCCCAACTGAAGCTATGTTTGAGATTACATAAAGCCTCTGAGCAATTGCTTAAAACTGATTTTATATGCAAATGACATGACACAAGTGCTATTTTGGATAGTTCTGTCCAGAATATGAATTTTGATCTTTGACTCAGAAACAAATTAACTTTCTAAATTTTATGAAGAGCAAAAGATATATTGCACATTGAATTCAGATTTAATATTCCTATTTAAAATATGTCATGGAAAACATCTCATATGGATATCATTGGTATTGTAATACATCACTTAAATAAGTATTTTAGGTAGAAATTAACATTCTTAGAATTTCTGGAATCTTTGCCTGGTATTTTGGAATTTGTATGTAATCTGATGGTTTCCTCAAAGGAAGACTAGAAGCTTTGGAGAATAAAGTAAGTCTTCCCTCCATCTGAGAGCTTCCTAAGAAGCACAGACAATAATAAAAAGAACTGGTGCCACTTTGGAAGACCACAAAGATAAGGAGGCTTTGACTATTCAGATGGGTAAGGTCTAGAAACTGGGCAAAGCAGTGTTTTGTTAAAGTTACTGGTGTCAGAAAACACAAATATGAGTGTTTGTTAGAGATGCCTTTCATTACATTGACGTACTGCCTATGTATTTTATTGCATTAGACACGTATCCCAAAGGACTCTGAAATCCTTGCTGATGGAACATCAGCTTTCTTTGCATATTTATTTGTATATTTTTAGCATTCCCTGATTTGCCAGCGAAGACAAACATGTAATGAAAATGCCCTGCTCTCCTCACTTTATTATTCCAGTTCCACACTTCTAATATAAATCAGGCATTCACATTCTTACTATGTCTAGGTAGAAATCAGAAGCTCACAGGCACAAGCACAAAGATTTATCTTTCATTGGGAATACCAGTTTCAGTACAATACAGGTAACCTCCCAGCCCTCCTGGCATATTACCCTTTCAAACTTGAGAACCTTCTACCCAATTTGAAATGGGAAAGTGGTCATGGGTGTGGAAGGTTTCAAGATACGCTGCACAGTGGCCTGTCAGGTACTCTCAATGACAGGATCCCATTTCTAGCAGAGTACGCTCTGAGAGCACAAAGCCATTTAATGCAGTCATTTCTTTTAGACATCTTACAAATCTTCATTTTATTTCAGTAACTAGTTGTTCAAATCCCAGTTTCACACACCTCTTTCTATTATTCTTTTGTTATTCTTATTATTGTCTAACCCCAGCCTTGGTTCATAGAATCATAAAGTCATTTAGGTTGGAAAAGACCTTTACGATCATTGAGTCCAACCACTAACCCAGCACTTCCAAGTCTACTACTGAACCATGTCCCTAAGCACCACTTATCATCATCTTCCTCTTCTGCTTCTCTTCTTACAATAAGCAAAAGCTCTGTTCTTCCACAACAAATTAATTCTGTTCTCCTTCACATTTTATAGGTAGAAAACTCTTATTCTACCATTTATCACATTCACAATAACTGCCACCTCCTTGACTCCAGTTCTCAAATCCTCCTGTCTCTACTTCTCTTTTCACATTCCTATTTCTCCAACAGAAATCTGACAAAACAGGAACTTATTTTTGATCCATCTGCCTTCCTTTCCTTTCCCTACCTCATTCTTAAAGCACAGAAAATGCTTTTGCTCAGACCTGCTGTAAGTTCCAATCTCCTAGAGCCACAGCCATCTCCCTTATTTTGAGTATGTACTTCAGAAGCTCTCATTTCCCCATCCCTGCCTGCTTTCATTATCTTCCCATTCTCACCATTTTTTCCTTTCATAAAGAAAAAAAATCCTTAGTATTTCTCCTAGGCTCATTTGCCCCTGCAGCCACCATCACATCACACTATTGCATGAAGCTACTCCCTTTCCTGCTAGTTTTCACCTTTAGCACTCAAAACATAGCAGCTCTTGAAACCCCTAGCATTTGTAGTTACCAGACTCAGGAGCTGGGCTCATATTTCGTTCTTCCTGACATACTGACAGTTTTTCATGGTTAGGAGTTTTTATTTCTGAAGTTTTGGCTTCCTTGACACAGTCTTACCCTGATCTCTCTAACTGTTGTTCTGGATGTCATTCAAAGGAACAACTCCATGCTTTCTTCAGTGCTCTGCAGAGAATTACTTGGTCTTCTTTCCTCTTAAAACTTTACTTTGGTACAATCTCATCTATAAACACAGTGTCAACTACCATCTCCTCTTTGGATACTACAGCTCTACTCCAATACCTGAGACTTTTTTCAAATTGGTATCTCAACCAGTATTTCTCATACTGTAAATTCAGGTATTAGCTTAAGCTTTACATGGCCAAATTAGGGCTTTTATTACCCGCTCCCACAAACTCATCCTGCCAGATCCTTTCTGAACCACTGTGCACAGTGGCACCTTCTAATCCACCGTTTAGGACAATTATCTGAATGTTACCTCCTCTGGCCATCAAATCCAGACCGAGTCTTGCAGAATTTTTCTGCATAATATTGCTCACATACAATCTTTAATATGCACTTAATATTCTTGTCCAGATCCTATCATCATTTCAGGACTAGATTAATACAAGATCTTGTCCTGTGGCTCAGAGAAACACAACACCTAATCAGAGTGCTGCTGCAAGGACCATTCTTCTAGTACATCACCCTAACTGTATGATGTCTCTTTGCATCTCTCCACTCCCTTTTTTGGTATCTCAAATACAGGTAACTTCATGTTCCCTTCCATGGACCAGTCTCATCATTATTCTCACTTGGTACTGAACAGCCAACTTACAATTAGTCTGTAAGTTATTTTTCATTAGCCTCTTGTTAAATTTTCAGTCAAGCACTTCTGTGCTTCCTTCCATTACACTTCATGCTTTGGAAAGAACTCTCTGCAACACCTGCAAAGTCACTGCATTGCCCTCTGTCAAATTCTTTCTTAAATCTTCTTTGCTATGATAATTACAAAAAAAAATTGACAGCATGTAGACTGCTCAGGAAAGCTGAGACCACTACCCATCCTCATGGCTGATTTTCTTTCACTGTTTTTTTGCAATTCCCCATCTGTCTTTGTCTTTTATATTATATTCCACTCATAATGACTTATGAGTAATTCTCACTGGGAAAGACTTTACTTTGTTCAAAGGGGTCTCTGATGACTATGGCTTTTCAGTACTACAGTAATCAACAGTACCAGAGGGCACAGGTGACTGGGAATCTAACAGGGGTTATCTGATAGAACCTGGGAAGATAGGAGTGTAATTTGTGCTGTCCCACTGTTCCTATGGAAGAGTCATACAAGGCTGAACAAAATCAAGAGTGCTAGTTCAGTCACTTAAGCTGAAAATACAATTTCATTCTTCTATGGAGCATTGTCCTAGCAATATTTAAACATGTTCCCCCAAAGAACAACTGCTTGTTCTGCTTTAAGTGTTCTAGGATATCAAAGATACTAATTAGTTATATGAAAATGCATATAATTGTCCCAACTACATATATTATACTGTATTCTATTATATTGCTCAGGTTTAAAATATCATACTACTATGTGTTAGATAGTTATATAATATACAATAAAATAACATATCTATTATTACAATAGACTACAGACTACTATATATATCTGCCATGTTTCGAGTGTAAAAGAGATTCTATATATACTGAGAAAATGACACTGTGTATGTTCCCATGATCTATATGAAGTCTAAGCCTTTCTTCTGCTTCTGTGGAGCTCTTCAATACGAGGCAGCAGTTACTCAAAACATCATCTGACTTTCAAGAGCCAGTCACACATACAGAGTTGCAGAGAGTGCTACTTTCATGTTCTCCTAGGCCTTTGGCTTTGAAGAGCAACAAAGGCTGTATCCAAGATAACACAGAAAACTTCCCTTCAAACACTTTCCCACACTTACAGAGTGATTTACTTCAAATAGTTGCTGTTTCAAAACTAGCATGAAGTGCAGCATGACTTGCTGCAGTATATCTGTCCAGAGACTGTCTGTAATACTGATGGGAAAATTCCGTTCTTTAGGTCTTCTCTTCACCTGATTTTCTGGTCACATCATTCTCCTGGGGCCAACAGCCCAGGCCCACTACAGCACTGAACCTCTGCATACATTTTGCACTTTTATGCTTATCACAAAATCTGTTTGATACTGTCTTTTCCTATATCCTCATTATTGCTGGTTTTGCACTCTACTGTGCCTGCTTCCTCTATGATGTTTCTGACCCCTGAATTGATTTTTCTATCCATCATTAGTTAAGAACTCTCTTCATTCAGTTTATTGGTTCTCATTCATCACACTAACAACTTACGTCACTGGATAAACAAAGTAAGCTCTTATACTTGACCCAGTAGCAATTCCCTGTTGGGTTGCCTGGCTTTAAAGCCAGACCCTTCCAATATCCTCATCCAAAGACCCACAGAAATTCAGAGAACACCACAGGAACCCACTGAATTATGTGTTTTGGAGAAAAGTGGAAAAAGCTGAATATCCATTAGCGTGAGCAGAAATTCAAGGCGACTGCCTGTGCAGAGCATAGCAACAAGCTCATGGCTGCCAGCTCTTTAAGTGTGCAGTTCAAGCCAATGAATGTTTCCAGTTGACTGAAATGCTTTAACTACAAGCCGTTTACCGTACAAACAAGAGACAAACTGCTGCATCCAAAGATCTTGCTTGTGTCGCTCTGAAAAGGGCTGAGGGGAAGGGGACCGCTGGGTGAGGGCAAGGGAGCGGGCAGACAGGGGCCATGGGCAGCTGGGCGGCCCCTCACCCCTGGGGCACAAGCCCATGACCCCTAAACAAGCCCTGTGGGCTGACTGGAAATGGGGCAGCTACAGTTTAGGATCACCAGACAAGGCCATTGTGATGGGGCAGGTCCTGCCAAGATAGGAAGGTCGCCAGGCAGGGACAGGGAGAGGGACAGACACAAGCAGAGTTGAATCACATCTCAGGCAAGGTTCCAGGCAAGGGCAGCCCTAAAAGCAGCTTCTAGAGGAAAGAAGAAGGCTTCTCAAAGCTTTCCTACAAATCTAATCCCAGGCTACACAGCTCCATCATTTCAGAGTTGGACTGGGAGCTAACTCCTCAGAGGGGAAGAAGCTGGAGAGTCTGTTGGCACACCCAGGATCGGCTACAAGCAGGGATAAAAAATGATGAGATTTTCAACAAAGACTGGTGAGAGGAAAGCAATATAAAGAAACATGCAAAAGAGATGTGAGATTTGGCCTAAAGCTATGGGAATAGAAGCTATGCAAAGAATGTGGAATTGAAAAGACAACCAAAAACATTAATGACATCAGCAGAATAGTGAGAGGAAGCCCACTTTGCAGGCAAGGACGAGGGGGGGGAGCACAAACATGGGGAGGCAGGTGTGATAAAACTGGATGGAGATGAACAATGGGAGAGACTTGATGGCAGCCTGGGTGTATCTCAATGGACTGAGAGCCAACAGGGCTGTCATAAAATCATAGAATAGTTTGGGTTGGAAGGGTCCTCAAAGATCATCTAGTTCCAGCCCCTCTGCCATGGCAGGGATACATCCCACTAGACCAGGTTGCTCAAGGCCCCATCCAACCCGGCCTTGAACAACTCCGAGGATGAAGCATCCACAACTGCCCTGGGCAACCTGTTCCAGCGTCTCACCACCCTCAGGGTAAAGAATTTCCTGCTAAAAATAAAGTGAGGAGTAAGAAGGATTAGAGTCAGCAGCACTGACCATTTATTTTCTTTCTGACAGAGTTTATTTTCTTCTGCTTCCTGTTTTCAGGTGATCGTGGTGGTGGTTTTTCTATCTATAAAATGCTCTTGACATCCTCAGAGCGTAGCATGTCAGAAAGGAGAAACTTCAATCATGGATGGTGCTGGTGTGCCTGCTCTGCTTCTCTGCCTGCTGCAGCAGGCCGTCCTGCTGAAGCATATCCAGCCAGCTCCAGAAACCTGGATAACAGCCTGCTCCCAATTCAGCAAGATCTTATGGCACAGGTAATACCTGGTGCCCTGGAAAAGTGTTTTAAATGCCAAACTGTGAAGATACCAACTTACATTGCCTGCAGCAAATTAATACTCATAAAGTACACAATACTCAGAAGGGGTTTTCTCCTGCTCACTTTGTAATCCACATATTTGGATTTTTGTCTATTTTCACAGAATCAATAAGGTTGGAAAAGACCTCCAAGATCATCAAGTCCAACCATCAACCCAACACTACCATGACCACTAGATCACATCCTGAAGTGCCATGTCTACACGTTTTTTGAACACCTCCAGGGATGGTGACTCCACCACTTCCCTGGGGAGCCTGTTCCAGCGCTTAACTACTCTTTCAGTAAAGAGGGCATTTTGCATAGCTACTTTTCAGAGTGGACTTCTGTCCTTCCCATCACACTCATGGAGGAAATGAGGGTGCCTTCTCCCTCAACAGCTCACTAAATGCTAGAAGAAATACAAGATTTGCTTGCTTGATTTTACTCCATTCCCTCCTAGCTCTGCATGTCACACTACATTTTTGAATGAAGAAAACATCGGTGTGCTCCCTGATAAGCAGCATGGGATAGCATTTGGCTGCATTCAAATAGCAGGAAAAGTCAGGTGGGAGGCCAGTATTTGATTTTCATCCTCATGTCAAACACACTTGCCAGTCAGTACCACCCAGTGTTTTCAAATGCAGGTCAACTTAGATCAGTAGCTTGCCAATAAAGAAGCAAAAGTGACATAAAATAAACAGAAAGCCTCCTACTTTCCCACCACCAACAGTCTGCATTGTCAGTGTTGTCAGTGACAAGCATCCTCTGCTACTCACCACCAGCACACAGCCCTCTCTTTGCCAGAGCATGGCTTTCGACTTTGTCATTCCCATTTGTTCACAGTTCTCTGAATCAACACATGCTCCACCACACAACACATGCTATTATTCCTACCTGACCAGAGAGAAGATAAATACACAAATACAGATCACAAAAGCGGTTGTTTTTAGCTTCTCAGCAACTGCTTTCCTCCAAATAAAAAAAGGAGTCAGATATTCAGGTTCTCCCAGGAAGGATCTTCCCCTGCAGTAATACCCAAGTCCAAGAGCAAATCATGCTTTCAATCCTTTGCTCCCTTCTTAGAAACACTCTCTGAGAAATTACTGACCACAAACATACAGATAGTATGAACAGGGATAAATACACATCATAGGTTGCAGAAGGAAGAGCCCAGCAAATAATCAAAGTAGAAAATTCTTGAGTTGTCGGTGAGAATTTAGTGGAACCTCAATTAAATCTGCAAATCTCATCACTTTGGGGAAATACCCCAAACTAAGCCAAACCAGGATTGTCAGTCCCTTCAAATCTGAAATGAGCAGCTCTCTTTTCTCTAACTCATTTTCTAACCTGTACCAAGGTAATCAGTTTAAATAACTTTTAGAATTACTCCATTCTCCCCAAACTGTAATCTACATAAACATTGTGGTTTTTCATGTGATGCTTTATTCAGCAAAAGGCAGATTTTATCAACATGTAAAGAACAGGATATTTCCAGTGAGTGATGCTGGAACCTGAATGAACAGACTAATGTCTAAAACTTTCTCTAAACAGATAAAGAAATAATAGGCAGCACTTAATGAGAAATGCAACATATGATATGAACTACAAAACAGGAAAGGCTGCAAACATTACACAGGGTATGCAAGCTGTTTTTATTGTTTTAAAAGAAATAAAAACAATGTTACTAAAACCAGATTCCTAACCGGGACAAAAAAAGAGCTGTTTACAAGGAAGCAGGAGCTCAATTTCAAGTCCCAAAGTGAAAAGTTATGTAAGGAATATACTGAAGGAATACTGTCTTGGAATGAGCAAATACTAAGCATGTAAATAACAAATGTAGGAAATCTTTGAATGAGCCTCATCTAATCCTGAAAGAAAAATACTTTTTGGTGAAATGATTAATGTTACATGGTTTACTTTAGTAGCAGAAATCAAAACAAAACAAAACTCAAAAAGAATGATAAATCTAAATGAGAATATCATACATATACCTTATGTACACAGATGTAAATGTTCCCCAGCTTTTTTAATACACAAAAATTAAGCTAGCAATTTCACAGATATATAAAATAAAACCCCTAAGAATTTAACATAGATTAAATATTTATAGTCATTGGCTAATTCCTTTTTTTGCCATAGTTGCAAGACTAAACTTTTTTTTTTAGACAGAAGATGGGATGGCTGAAGAACTGCAACATTCTCCCACTGCTTGTAGAGTCACTCAGGTTCCTTTGCTGCAGTGTGGATGGTCCTATGAAGAGTAATTAAAGGAAACTTTCAGAAAGCTCTTAATTGAATTTCTGAGGTCTGCAAAAACTAACAGTAGCTCCTTGACAAATATGGGAAATATATTCCAGAGAAACTATAAGACTACTTTGCCTTATGGGATACATCAGATAAAAGACAGCAAAAAGCAGCAGTTGCAATACTCTCTTTTCATAGCTCTCCATTGAACTAGTGAGGTAAATAATAGAAAATTAACTGTTTGGGCCTTAGAATTTATAGAAGTTAAGCTTTATTTCTTTCTTTTACTCTTGAAGTCCTAACAGGCAACAGAGACTAGTTCCTTGACAGAAAAAACATTTTTCAAAGCAAAGGAAGCTGTGGTGAACAGCTCAATAGACCCCTATGTTAACCAACCATAATGTGTCTGAAGGTAAGCAGTGACATTAATAAAAAGTACAATCTGTACCAAAATACCAAATATCCAAGTCTCCCAGTTATTCCAGGTGAAAATTTTACTTTATGAAGAATATGAGAAGATATTATATGTTAGCTTAATTTTATGCTTACCAGCTATAATTTTTAGGGCTAACAAAAAGTGATGGATTCTGTTCTGTACATAGAGGTTTTACTTGCAAGAGCAGTACAAGGTAAGGATAATGACAAATAATGCATCGGTGATCAGATCCTGAAATACAATTACAGATATATCATCTGTCATGTAACATTTGGCTAAAAGTGAGTGATCTATCCCACTTGTTCTGTAGCAGTTTCATTATATAGATGTTTCACCAAATTTCACACAGAAAGTGTTCATCTCTTCAAGCATGAGGATGATCTAAAGTAAGAGAACTATGTGCATACAACTTTAAAAATAAAGAACAGAATTTATCCATTACAAAATGAAATATACATGAATTAAGTGCTCTCTAAAAAGGAAAGGATTAAGTAAATTAATCTTGAACTTGAGAGTGGAATTGGCCATATTCCATCTCTTCACCCTGTTTTTTATGTACTTTCTGCCAAAAAGGATGTAAAAGGTTGAGTAATGTCCTAAGATAACCTGACAACAAAGAAGGAGAGGAATCTTCTGGACAATTCAATTATGATGTTACCGGGATACTTCCAGACTACTGATACGTTATCACGTCTTAAAAAGCTGGCAATCTTCCGCGATACAAGCACCAAATTTGCTAGTTATCTCTTACTGGAGGCTTCTTCTCATTTCCTAATACAAAACAAAATTGCTGTTGCACTGTGCAAAACATGGATCAAAAAATTAGTGACATTTAAATGACCCATACAAGCTTATAAACCACGGTCATGGTTTGAAAAAAAACCATTTTTTTAAGCTACAGGCTCCAATTCTGCTGTAGGGCTACAGGCAGTTTCTGTTAACTTAAGCAGGACTTCAAGGTTGTTCAAACGTAGGAAATATTTGTTTCTTAGTAATTACTTCAGTTTATCACAAAGACATCTGGTATCTCCATAAGAACAAGCTGAGATATCAATAAATGCCACTGTTGCTTTAAAAGAAACAGCATAACTTTAACTGGGGGACACAAAAATACTTGTCACTGACACCTATCTAAGGCTGCATGGAGGAGGTAGGTTTACACCAGCAAGCAGTAAATGCTGTGCTGCATCGTGGGCAGTGACTATGCTGTTCTGACAAAAATCCGTGTGAGGGGCACCCTGCATGAAGGACAAACACAGCCTGTAAACACAAACCCTATGTGTCAAGCCACACTCTGGTGACTGAGGTCACTAACTCCACTTCTGGTTCCTCAGTGACGTATGTGTAACTTGGAGGATAACAGAATGTTTCAATTTGTATGTTTTCTGTAAAAACAATGTGCGTGGTGTATTTTGTACAGGAGGGCAAGAGGGAGTTGGGTGCTGCCCTAGCAGGTGGAACTTCAACGGGACTGAAAACATACATGGATTACAAAAAAAGCCTCTCACTTCTCAGTCCATCTTTTTGTTACCAAGGAAAACATCTCAAGATATAAGCACGCTTGATGGCTTGTTCAGTTTGATATATATTCTCATCCAATAAAAGAAGGATGAAACTGGTATTAGAGAACACCAATAAACACTACCGAGTGCTCTGAGGCATTAGACTCGTCAGAATGATGGCACAGAACAAGAGTTTATTTGTCACGACGGGAAAACTGGAGAACAAAACCACCAGAAACAAACTGGAGAAAATATGTGGCTTCAATGACTCTCTCTGTAGAGGAAGGATGTCTGGGAAGTATCTATACTGTTCATTTTAAAAGAATGTTTTAAAAACCTGTCTAGACATATAGCAGTACAAGTAGCTGGAACATTGCTCTGTGGCAGCCTTTGCCCTTCAACTAAACCAGGTCACTTTACTGGGTTTTCCTTTAAAAGTTCAGACTGCTACCATTTTTAGGCAAAAAGATGAAAAAATAAAATTTTGTCGTATCTTCAACTTTTGTGGTTCTCTATTCATTGCCCACTTTGGTCTATGTGTGGCACTACAACGCACACTATTTACTTCACAGGTGACTCCAGTCACCCTCTCCATGTCCTTTCCAGGTTCCCTTCAGCCATAGCATCAATATTCTCCTCCTGGACACCAATCAGCCCTGCACTGGAAGCAGTTCTGGTACAGGAAGCTAAGTGGTAGGGCTTGTGATCTGACCTGTGGCACCTTAGGCAGGCACCCAAGCCTTGAGTTTTATTGGAAGCTGCTGCTAAGAGAAAGGCCTTCAGCTCCACATCACCCAACTGGATGAGGAAAAGAAATGAATTGGCCTGGGTGCTGACATCCATAGAACAAAATCATAGAATCATTTAGGTTGGAAAAGACCTCCAAGATCATCAAGTCCAACCATCAACCCAACATCTCCCTGACTCCTAGTCCATGTCCCAAAGAGCCACATCTACTCGTTTTTTGAACACCTCCAGGGATGGTGACTCCACCACTTCCCTGGGCAGCCTGTTCCAGTGCCTAAACACTCTTTCAGTAAAGAACTTCTTCCTAATATCCCCTGGCACAACTTGAGGCCATTACCTCTTGTCCTGTCATTAGTTACTTGGGAGAAGAGGTCAACACTAGCCTCACTACAACCTCCTTTTAAGTAGTTGTAGAGAGCAATGAGGTCTCCTCTAAGCCTCCTCTTCTCCAAGCTAAACAATCCCAGTTCCCTCAGGCACTCCTCATAAGACTTTCTCCAGACACCTCACCAGCTTCGTTGTTTTTCTCTGCACCTGCTCCAGCACCTCAATGTCCTTCTTATACTGTAGCACCCAAAACTGGACACGGTACTCCAGAAGTTTCAATGTAATTCTCTAAGTTTACTAAAATAAAATTTTTAAAAGACCGCCAAGTAGCATTTCATACAAGTAGAACAAGACCTGTCCTGGACTGCTTCAGCATTCAAAATTGCCACTGACAGCAATGAACGCATGCAGTATCTCCACCAAAGCTCTTCCTAGCATGTTTATCACAATGGAGATGCAAGGATCAACAATGCATGAGTCCCCAGGAAGGATCAAGTGGGTTAGTGCTACAATTTCTCTTTAACATTCACCTCCAAGAGCTGCAGAAATGCTCGCAGAAAAGTAGGAAAAGCCTGTCAAAATGACCCAGCCTTGGTTTTGTCACTTACTGAAGTTATTCTTAAATTCACCATTTTACTGACAGAAAGGTATAGATTCAAGATCCTTACTTAGATTCCTAACTTCTTAGTCTCTGCTGCTTTTCTTCCTTGATTTGCAAGGGAAGGTAATTTACCTTTTAAAGGGTAATTTTTACAAATCAGCTAAGACTATCTTGTTTTCCTCAACAGGGGCAGTTCATAATCTAATGATTTGATGATGTGATCAAAATAGCCCACCTTCAAATCATAAAGGATGTCTCTTTACCAGAAATAGTAATAAATGTATTATCAGTAGGCAAGAAAGTAAATAAACTACATTAAGATTGCTAAGGCACATTTATGAACTACTGGAACCAAAGCTCTAATTCCTGTACACAGCTAGATTCACTGGGGAATTTATAGAGTAATACTATTCATTAATAATTATTGGTATAATTCCCTTATTATGATGATCAAGGAAGCTTTAAAACCCTCATTTGAAAGAGGTAACAATCATCTGGGCCCTGATCCAGCAAAGCACTTAAAAACGTTAATTTTCATCATGAAAATAACCAACTGAATTTGAACGGGACTGACATGCTTAGGTTAAGATAATCTCGGCTTTGTTAAGTCTATAATGGGAAAATCAAGTAGAAACATTATGAAAGTAATACAAGAAATCCTGCCAGAACTTTGCCTCAATACTACATCATTATCATACAGTCTCCAAGGGGCTACTCTCTTCTGGGAGACCAAATAAAATGAAAAACATTTATAGGGACTAATTTGGGGGATAAAAATCCATTGCAGACTTCAGTGCACTAAAAATCAATATATAACAAATAGCTAGATGATCACAAAATCCATATCTGGTACATAAGGCCAAGATTCAAGTGTCTGAGCTGAACTCAAGCTCTGAACCACGTCTTCCATATCTGATTTTGAAATGCATTTTCTTCTTTAGTCACATTCTTCAATAAGCCATTGCACAAACTCCTTCAGAGACAAAGACTCAGGCTACGTATCTGGGTGCTCAGTTGCTATTTGTAGAAGAAAGGGAAGAAACACAGGAGTATATTTTATTAAACCTCTTGGTGATGTTTGCCTTTGGAGCGGGTAGGAGCTGGTCACAGTAGTTAGGGACAAACAAACTGCCAAGCCTCTGCAATCTTTCTGGAAGGGATCCTTCCTGCATCTGGCTCCAGTCCCTTTTATCTTACCTGCTGCTCACCTAAGGCTGTGAGCTGGTCACAACTTGTCAAGACTCCCAAAAGCTGTCTACACATGTGCTTAAAAGAAGCAGTGCACCTCTTCAGAGGCCCCTAGAGAAATGTGTTCTCTTTTGACCAAAAAATTTCTTCAGCACACTGAAAATTTTAAAAAATCATAGTATTCAGCCTGAAATGTAGACAAGGCTTTTTGGAAGCACGTATCTTCCTTTTCTTTTTTTTTTCCTTCCCATCAACCATGAAAACAGTAGTGGTCAGGAAGAGTGTCTTTGAATTTCTGTAATATAATTTAAACTCGATTTAGCTGCAGCAGAATGAATTCTGAAGAACTCAAATCAATTGATCTTCAGCATTTTTTGAGAACAACATGAATCATTTGCTGTCTTTTTATTCTACAACATAGAATCATGGAATCATAGAATGCATTGAGTTGGAAGGGACCTCTAAAGGTCACCTAGTCCCACCCCCCTACTAGAAGCAGGGACATCTCTAACTAGGTCAGGTTGATCTGATCATGCTCTCCCTTTTTTATTTTTGCTCTCATTTCAGACCAATATAATTCTCTGTATATATACTTATAGTATTTCATTTTACGCATAGAGTCCAATATATTCATTACCACTATTTGATAATAAAACCTCTGCCCTACACCTCTTGGCTGTCACTTGTCCACCTACTACAAAGACATTTCTCCTTCTAAATGAGTTCAGCACAATGAGGAATGAAATATAAAATGAGGGGTTCTACATAAAATCAAACTTCAAATGCTCTGTCCACATTCCAGACATGCCTATAACGGAACCTACCAAATTCTCAGCATGGGTTCCTACCTCTCATCTCCTCTTCCTGAACACTAGCTCCTACTCAGTGCACACAGCATTCAGAGAGACACCCATTTCCCACTTCTCCATCCACTGCCCATTTATATAACACACATTTTTATTTAGCCTTCACAACTGCCTTTATGCTTAGGTTATTAGTGTTCCTAATGCCTTGTCAATGGGTTTCAACATTGCATACTTACAACCTTAATCTCAAATCATACTACCTCTCTCTGCCTACATGGAGCATGCAAAACAACCAGAACAAAAGGACATCAGATTCAGGAGTCAAGAAACTGGGGAAAGATGTAGAGGTCATTTTATCATTTCCATGTTGCATGATGTCTCAACTCTATTAAATACAGCCTAGCAACAGAAAATACAATTGCAAATATCATTAAGTGTATTAAAACAAATTATATTTGAGTTACCGAAAAGACAGTGCACTGCTGGTGGAATGTAAATGGATTGCCTGACTCATTCAGGCTGAAGGTTAATCCTAGATGTTCCACAAACCAAATTGAATAAAAAGCAAAAAAATATTCACACCACCACTGAAGAGCATTTCATTAACTATATGCACTTCTACGGAGCTCCCAACCTTGAGGCAAATGCTTTACAAAGAAAAACAGGGTGACAGTCTAGATGATAAAGTTTACCTATATGCCTTGCAGCACAGGATTGTGTGGAGATAGTTGGCCACCTCTTGGAAGCAGCAGCAATAGAGCTGTGTGCCCAGCCTGCTGGGGAGACCAGTACCTGATGGGGTCGCTGCACCGCACTTATACGTAACCGTTCTTCCCACATCTGCACTGGTGGCATAAACACATCAGACACCACGACATGGCATAGTCTGGCTCATACAATGCAAATTATAACAACAGAGTCAGATAGTAAGAACTGAGCACAGAACAGATGTTACAAAAGTAAGTGTTGCAGCAATTAGATCAGACATAGGATTTTCCGTATTTCATGACCATGGTGACATTATATGCTATAGTCCATTATATGTTATGTCATGATTTGAGATGAGACATGAACGATAATTTCCCTTTACTGCCTTTTCTTCTCCCACTCTCCTCTCAAAGTGTACCAGTTTTCTTTCTAATGAAGGCTGGAAAGAAGCTGTGTTGTATTTAAGGAGATCCTCTAACATAAAAGGCTAGAGATGAGAGCTGTTGGAGTATGCATGCATTCCAACATTAGGATTTTTGGGTGTAACATAGATAGCATGTGTACTGTGGACATCCAGAGTTTAGCTTCATCTACTCCAATATCCCATTTAAGAGCAACAATAAGAGATTAAAGACAAAAATGTTTGGATTTCCTTAATGAACAACTTTGTCCTCAACCTTTTCTAAGCTTATGCCCTTAAATACAAAGAAATGTATCCCTCTTATCCTCTTTCAGGGAATAATCAGTGACTGTTCTTTGGAATTAACTTCCATAAATAATTCAAGGAAAATGTATCCTTTTATTAATTTAAAAAGGAATTCTAAATAATTCTATTACTATTTCACTTCTTTTTTAGGATTATTTGAAAGATTAAGCGGAACTCTGTACACAGATGGTCAACTTCTGTTGACGATATTGTAGCTCTCCAGTTATATTTCCCTTGGAAGTATTTCGTCTGCAAAATTAACTGTCCTAATCAACTAATTACTTTGTAAAATAATTAGCCTGGGTGTCAAAACATTTCTCTAAAATGTCTACCTATTTGTATTTTCAAAGGTATTGTCTAACCTCTTTCATACTTTATATGACTCAAATGTTTATTTTTTATTGTGCAGTGAACAAATGCTTTTCGCAAGTTGTCTGACACAATCTCTAGCTCTCTTCAATGACTGCTACTGAAAGAAAGCAACACACACAACTATTCAATGTAGTTTTCCCAGTGTATCTTTCCTTCTACTTGATAATGCTCAAATTTGTCTGCCTTTGTGCTGCCAAATCATTTACCTTTGGCTTCAGTCCTGGGTCATCTTCCCTTGCTCTCTTTCTTCACATTTCATTCAAAATATTCCTATTTTTATTAAAGCTAGCTCCCGTTCAGGTATTGTATCCATTTTTCTGTGTCCCCTATCTTACCATAAGCCATCAGTGGAGCTGTCTGGCACACTGGTGACTCCAGGAGGACAGGACCAGGACAGGGGTTGTTGTGTCTCCCCACACTGGGAACCTGCAGCTCTGACAGCCTGTCAGAAGCCAAATTTAACAAACTTCACAGCACTCTGAAAGGCTGTTTTGTTCACTCAGCCTGCAGAAGACTGATTTTGTTTTCCACGTTTCTTGGTTCAGATTAGCATGATGCCCGAGGTCATTCAAGGTTTTATAAAAGCAAGACTTCTGAACTAATTTGATGCTTTGCTTTTAGAAGTTATTTATAGTACTCTAATCCTTTTGTCACTATACAGTAAGTAAATATATTGATATTAATGAAAATAAGAACACAAATGACTAGCTTTCAAAATAATATCAACAGCTAAGTATTTAAATTCACTGTGACTCCAAACTGCAATCTAATTGTTTTTTTAAATGATCTTCTGAAGTGGTATGCTTACCATATTTCAGTGAGCACTAATGCTAATCTGTTCAAAGACCAGAGAAAAAGATTTCTGAAGCTGCAAGTCAGAGAACAAAATGAAAAAATGGTTCATAGCTAATAATTCTACAGTATGAAGCAAAATAGCTTTAGCTGCCTTAAGCATAATGTACAAAGACTCTCAATTTCCCACTCATTCTCATCTCAGAGGCATCTTATCTCTACAACTGCCTATTTGGTGAATTCAGTAATTACATTACTTGAAAACCAAAATGTGAATGGTGAAATAAAAAAAAAAAAGTAATGAGTTGTCCTGTGACCAACAGATGTAATAAAACATGATTTCTTACAGACTTGAGTCCTACTTCTCTCACACCCTTAACTAAAATAATTTCAGATTCTTCTCTTCCATCATATGTACTTCTTGACGTCTCTTCTGGGCAGAAGACAGCAACTGCTGTGCTTAGCCTGGAGGTATGTATATGTGGATTACTGCCAGAGAGAATATGTAACAGCTTTCCACTCAGTAGGGCACTGATTTGGGTTTTTCCTCTTTAGTGAGCCATGGCCATCTTGAAACTTGCAAGAACTTAATTACCTTCAAGACTCACAGAAGACTTCCTTCCTATGCTGTGGAAGCCAGATCAGCAGTTCAAAACCTGGGGCAGAGGACTGACAGAAAGCAATGGCACAATCCTTGTTTCCTTAGGAAACAGTAGAGTGCTAACCAAATTAAACCTCCTTTATGTTAGTGGTGCTGGCAACACAAGCTCTTTGAAAATTTCAGCAGCTTATTAAATTTATGGAGGCATGTAACATAAATGACTGGCACGATACAGTTAAATATCGATGGCTCAGCAGCAATTGCTACCACAGCTACATCTGAACACAGCCCCAGGACTCTGCCTAAGCCAGACAGAGCAAGGAGCTGGAGTGGTCATTCTATTAGCTACTCAATAATGAGTATCTTCACAGGATTTACTTCTTTCTGAAATTTTATCCTGAATATATACAAGGTTTGGTTTTACTCTGTACTGAAAGCTGAACAGCATTTGGATCTCACCCATCCTTACTGTGGTTTCTTCCATATCTTCCCTGAGGGTGGACTGGCTTTGACTTGAATCACAAGTCTCTGAAATCCTGCTCTTTAATACCCAGAGTTGCTTAAATATTTTCTTCCTAAAATCCACATGACTGTTTATTCCTTTCTAGTTATACCCCTGAGGAATAACTAGTCCAGGGTTTGGTTTGAGCATTTGGACAGATAACTCTCCTTGTTTGGTTCACTTGCCTTCCAGTCAGGGAAAACCTCTGAGAAGCCCTCTGATACTCTTCCGGTCTGTGGGCTCCTCACGGGGAATTTCGACATTCCCCTTCCCAGCCCTGCTGTTGAGAGGTGTCATTCAGAGTTGAGCTGCTTGTTTTATCCGTAAAGTCACCCACAGTGTGGTTGCTCCTGTCACAACTTCCCAGATGCAGTTTGGCTATTACATGCAAATGCCTCTTATGAAATGAATAGACAAAGCTAAATGAAAGCCTCCTGTCAAAACAGGTTGTGATAAAGATGCTGCTCACAGAACTGACACATATTCCCAGCCTGCACAAACACTATTCACTTTGAAGAGTACGGTTTTCCCTTGTTCTATAAAGAAGGGGAAGAGAGCTCAGAAATACACAGGTTGTGGCCCGCACCTTAAATATGATCCTCAAAACTACTTTTTGTGAGAATTGGTTATCAGGAGGGAAGACAAAGTTGAATCTCCTTAACCACCATAAAACAAAACATACACCATTGTTCCAGTTTTCTATTATTTTTTAATTTAAGACAAAACTCTTTCTTAACTTCAATGCATGTTGTGCCTATAGAAAACTATTTTAATTTAGAAGAATATTTTCATCTTCAAGCTCTGTCATGAAACAGAAGGAGGAACATTTCAGGATGCAATCTGGTCTATGGCCATAAAGCAATGTGCTGGTATCTGCTGCCATTTTCTTTTTTCCCTGTACCGACTTGGCAGAGGGATGGGTTAACTGGTGGGCTTCTCACCATCAGTGCTTCTCGCCCGTGATTTTTTACACAGGAAAATTACTCATTGCTTATAAGATTACTGCACTAGGCATTTTTTTCTGCTAGGGTTACGAACAGGCTGGTAGGAACCTGTAAGAACTGTAAGGTGCAGAAGAGGTGGGAGGGACAAGAAGGGACCATGCAGTCTTGGTGAGAGGGACAAGAAAGATCCTGCCTAAAATCCTGTTTCTAATGTCAAGTTAGTAAGCATTGGATTTCAGTGGAAGCAATTACTCCAGAAGGAAGGAAACAGCAAGAGAGAGAAAAATAAGCTAAGAAAAATAGGGTAATATGGAAAGGAGGATAAAGCAACAAAATATCCCAACAGAAAAACAGAGATAGGAAATATTTTTACCATCTAGATCAGCCACCACCCCTCATACTTCTGCAGAGAAAAGATCACTTCTAACAACATTTTTTTGGCCAAGCAAATTTCCTTTGCCACTACTCAGCTGAAAAATGTGTCCAGCTCTCCAGAAATGCTCTGCAGTTAAAGCCTCTGGTGATGGCAGACTCAAATCTGTCAAGAACATCAGATGATCTAGCTAACACAAATCTCACCTACAGCCATGGAAACTACTTTTCTTATCCATTAATTCCCCATAGCTGATCTCCTGGGAGAACAAAGAGCCTACCTGGTTGCTGCCAAAACAGACTCACTACTTTCCAATCAGTTGCCAACCGTCAGTTGTTCTCACCAGGAGAGCAGTGCAGAGTAGACAGCAGATGGCCTTCCTTCTGATATGCATCCAGAAGATGAACTCATAACACCATTACTCGAACTAAGATTAGATTTTTCTATGTTACTTCAGCAGCAGCACAGTGATTTGTAATCTAATTTGCAGAAGTAAACAGTGAAATCTTAATGGTGCTTTGGCACTTGCAACGCTCTGCACGGAAAGGGAGATGCAAACAAGGTTTGAGAAACTTTCAAAAGTTAAAACAGTAGCCAACATACACTGTATATTAGCCAAATACTTTACAGGACATTACTGATAATCTCTGAAGCTTATTCTGCAAAGAGGAAAATAAAACCACCAAACCTGCTGTATCCACTAGAGTAACTAAAATGGGTATTATACAGAAGAGACCAATGCAACTGAAATGTGCTTTGCTCATGTACATGCATGAATATATGTGTGTATAGACACATAGATGTATGCAGATGACTGAGAAAAGAGATAAGGAACAGTTAGCAACACTGGTGTTTAAATCACCACGATTCAAGATTAGTAGAGCAGATATAACTCAGCAATTTGTTATACCCTATCTGCAAAATCACATAGGCACTAGTGGATCATTTATAATTCATATATGGATCAAATTTTTATCTAGCTTTCAGTTACAAAGTAATATGTACCTGTTATCCTTTTCAATTTTAGAATCATATTATTTCAAAGAATTAGCATGAAATCTTCAGTATAAAATGGAGAGCTATATCCCAAAAAGCTCTAAAGTAAACTCAGCAAGGACCAAGAAACCAGCTGAACGTGCAGCTCTAGTGTGAAGCTTTAGCCATCCCTGAAGACATAAGCAGGAGAATTATATACTGATACACAATTATGCTTAGAATTAACATTAAGTTATGCTTTTGTATTTGGTATAATTAGAGCCAGTACATGATATTAGCAAAGTCATTACTAGTATTCTGCATTTATTTCTTGAATCAACACCTCAAAATAATGTTTTAGACTAAAGAAGAATTTCTAGAGAAGTTATATAGTCACATTCATGAAACTTGCCTCAGGCAAGACCTGAAGAACTTCAGCCTATGTGGTTTGTCCAAAAGAAAGCCAGGATGAAACAGCACATTCCTTAAATACTGACAGACAATAACAGATTTCATACTATCTATAACGTTTTAAAGTTTGTTTTGTTTTTAACATATATTTTAACACAGGCTGGGATTCATCCATCCTATCATTAAAGAGGTCTGTAGTGTAAACATTAATCTCTGACCTCTTCATCTGGAACCTCTTTCTAGTTAATGAGCGTTTCTAATAGTGCAAGTATCAACAACTGCAGAATCTTAACTGAGACATCTTTTAAAAAATCCTATGCAGTTCAAATTAATGTCTGTATCCAGGAAAGGTTCTGTGGCTTGCATTGTCCAGGGATTGCTTTTGTGTCTTAAAATCTATGAATAGCTACCGCTTTGCATAATCCTTGGGAATTCCAGTAAGCAATTTTTTTTCAGAGTTAGCCTCTTTTTAATTAAAAGCATACGCTGTTCTCATGTAAAGTGAAAAGTCACGTATCCAGGATGTCAGAGTCCTGCAAGGCCCTTTGGTACACTCTGCTTTCATCCATTTGAATCTCTTCTTACTTGTGAAAGCCAGAAACACATAAAAATAAGTGCCTTGATATCTTCCCTTGACTCAAATAGGTTTCAACACACCTGCGATGCAAATGCATGACATAGATCCTTCCTTCCTCAAAAAGAAGAGGTGATATCTCTGACTTGACCCCAGCATCAATACCAGCAGCTGGCTAAACAAACATCTGGAAAATTTTCCTCCCATTGGCCCTGTCTGGGGAGTGCAGAGTGCTGGCATGTGAACTAGGTAAATGTTCTGAGCATCTGCAAGGATTCCACTCCTAATCTACAATAAATTGTTATTTAATCAAGAAGGATTTCTGAGCAAAATACCAGCTTAATTTTCCTTATTTTGGGGACTTGCATACAGCCTTTGTCATTTCAGTTACCGTTTTTCCTCTAAGGTACTTGGCTTTCATGACCCAGTCTAGCAAAGACTTTTCTGCACAGCCCCAAACAGGAAATGTCAATGCTTGACCCTCAGTATTTGCTGCTGATTTGATAATGATTCTACTCAATGTTGTGCAATAGCTACGAATATGCTTCAATATTGTCTCTAACAAAGCCAAAGGGTTTCATTGCCAGTGGCAGCAGGTGCCTTTCAGCAACATGCCAGATGCATTTTAACTCGAAGTGGGGTGTAACAGTACCGAGGCACATTAAGAAACTGTAGTGGTAACCACATTAAAACATGCATGTAGCTGCCAACACAAACTTAAAAAAACCTAAAAATTAATTGTTGCAGGCACTCAAGTGTTATCTACTTCATAGTAAAATGAGTTGATGACAAATATACTTGAATCAGGCAATCTTAGTTGGACATAACTTGTCTTTTCACAGTCCCTATTGTGTCAACCACCAGAGGAAATTACAACCTTGAACAAAATTTTCTAAACTGAAAAATAGCAAGATAAATTACCTTGCTTGTCGCAATGTATCAGAGTATCAATCAATAATGCTGTCTCTGCAAATTTGCAGCAGTGTTAATAGATACTGCTGTGCATAGTGCTATCGTTTGAAAAAATTCCGTTGCTTTTCTTTTAAAAACAAGAATCTCAAAAGCACAATTAACTACACTGTTGGGAAAGCTGGTGCATATCCAAAATAGCTCATAGGTGAAGACCTTTCATGAAGAAGAGACAATGCAATACATTTACATTTCTGCCAGTTACGCTGGCTGCTCTGTGAAGAGGAGCAGACCACTCCAACAATACAGCTCAAGGATAAGAATGTGGAGCAGCAGGAGCCGAGGCAGTGGAGTAATTCATCTCTCTTGAGAGGAATAAGACACAACTGCACTCTCCGTACTGGCTGGCACAAACTCTTCAACAACAATCTACTATGTGGAAAACAGGCTGCCTGTTGTCCTTTGTTTATGCCTTTACCAAGAGCATCATTCTTAAAACACTGCAGTAATTCGAAAATTAATGCCTCCAATACAAAAGGCAGCTGCATAGTTATAGAAATTAAAGCGTAATAAGCAGAATCTATCTTAAGAAGGCATTTCCAGGAAAATGTCAATTGAACTGTTTCTACTCATTCGAACACATTCAAATTGAACTCTGCAAGATTGTTGAGAAGTATTTAGTCTGAAGCAACAGTTACATCCAAACACAGATCAAACTCTTTCACACTTGGAGGCATTGAAATGCTTAATTTTGATGGGAAGAGACTGCATCGCATCATAGAAATAACTATATATGGAAAGCATTACTTTTGAATGACTGGATATTTAATTAGCTTAGATCATACTTCAAAGAGCTTTGTTAGATGAGTGTCCTAAGTACTGAGTCCTACCAGAGATCACTCCTCTGCTGCAGCTCAGCACAGCACAGCATCCCTCCCATTTCTGAAAAAGACACAAATGATGGGTAGATCCTACACAAGACTGTCTGATCCCATAAGATCAGAGAGTAAAAGTGAGGCTGCAATGTCACATTACAGCTGTGCTGCCCTTCCCCCAGCCTCTCTGTGATTTTATATGACAGGCACTGTCAAAAGATGGTGATCAGAGCTACACGCTTAGTACATGGCCTGTTCCCTCTCTGCATCCCAGGAGCTCAGGAGAGAGCCATGTAGGAAATAGCTTACTCCAAGCTGCTTCCTTCTCCAGTGAAGAGAACTGGATGAGGAACTGCACCTAAGACATTACACCTGGCCTGAAGACTTGCTACAGATGCACAGACCCTCAGCACTACCTGATGGGCTCACAGGCAGGTGTCTTGTCCCAGTAGGAGAATCAGCAATGCTATCTGCCACTGCAGGAAAGGGCAGACTCCTGCACTTCCACTTCCTACTCCTCCGTAAGGACCTTTGGCCTTGATTTTGCTTTTTTTCAGCCAAAGAATAGAAGTAATATTCATCTTTACTGATGGCGGTTATAAATTAGAAACAGCAGGAGATTGTCTTCATTTTGAATGAAGACAAAAAGCACCAGGTATATCCAGCTGCTCCTGGGATCACCAGCTCATTTGCACAGAACAATAAGCAGGGGAATGGTCGTTCTTTAATAAGAGAGTAACAGCATGGGCCATGCCAATTATGGGCTTATTGGTAAGAAAAGTATGATGACATGTACGTGGAAAACTGAGCATGAGGAACAGTACAACAAAAGAGGATAAAATCTTCTCAGATAGAAAAGGTGCATGAGAACTATTTGATGAACCTCATCTCAGACAAAAAACAGGTTTCAGGAATGAAACATCTGTCTCCTGAGCACTTTTCCCATGGAAGAAAAGATACAATAAGGTGCATTTATAAGTGCAGAAGACAGAACCGCTATGAAAGTCTGCATTGCTACAGGTTTGAGAAGCACACTCTCCTCCCACATTGCCTCACAAGGCCAGCTACCAGCTCCATCAGACCTCACTGATAAGAAGCTTCACTTATACTTGTAAACCAAAATAACAGTCTAAGCATAGCTTCTGTAAGGAGCAGAACTATTACAGTCCAGTATGATGCCAAGCACAGCACAGTAGTATCCTGTACTCAGAAAGGTGTAAGTGAGCTTTACCCTATACTCGTCATCCAAATGGAAACCCATCCACTGAGTTCCAGGAACCCTGATCAGGCAACTGGAATCACAAATAACTCTTCATAAGCTGCACTTATGTTTTTGTTAGTGTAGAAATCAGCTTTCTAGAATGTAAATAAAACCAGCTGAAGAGTTAGCTCTCTCCAGAGATTATGTGATAAATCAAGGTTCAAAGACTGAAATGATGTCTACAGCATATGTCATTTCACTAGCAATGAACAAGAGTACACAAAAAGTGATGTCAGTCAAGTCATGTTGGTAACAGACAAAACAGCCAGATAAATATTTGACTCTATAAAAATGAATTTAACACTAAAACTAGAGATTTGGGGCTATTTTTCAGACAGGTTAGCTAAAAATGACCACAAAATTAAGTCTGATCCACATTATCTTGTTCATTAAATTAAGATTCACTGAAGCAGTATGTAAAATAGAAATGCAAGGAGGTATTTCACAAAAAACCCAATGCATAAAGAAGAATTACTGTTGTTTGTTTACATTGCACACATCCGTTGGGTTCGGTACTACACAAACATTCAGCAATACAGTTTGTTAATGTATCAAAGACACCAGGTTTCAGACTCCAGAAGGATTTGGGCTAGAGGTAGGTACCTACAGGATTCATTATAGCACTACTCTGAGCTGGTGCTTCCCTTGTCTATCAGCAGAAAATTAATGAAGTTAGAGAAGATAAAAGACACAGAAGTTACATGTGCCAATACTAAATAACTTTAAGCCAAGGAACCACGTTTTGCCATTAGAGGCCTGTCTTCCTCTGGTCCTGTTCTACGACAGAATAGCAGGTTTCACTTCCAAGTATTTAAAAACCATATACTGAGAACTGTTTCCGAAATTGTACTAAAACATTTCTTGTTTAAGTTCTTACTATACATTAACCTAATGCAATTTTTAAGTGATCTTCAGGGGTGGAAAATCATGCCCACAAACCCCTAACGAAAATCTGAGCGTACTCCTACAGGCAGGTAGATAGATTAGGAAACATTATGCCCAGCTGAGCTGCCACTTGTTATTTCAACTGTCCATCCCACCAGACTAGCTTCATCAGAGGTATGTAATGTTGATTACTGCAGTGTAACATGACTACCTATAAGGTAGTCCAAAGTTAGTCCATCTTCATATTGTAACTAGCTATCGCTGAGCCCAGTAATAGTTATATGCAGAGCCAAGTCAGGAATGGTCTTTGCCTGCTCTACCCTGATGACCAGGTACCACCTTCCATGTTTAAAACATATATACATTGTAGAATGTATACATTCTGAATAGAATGTCTGAATAGTCAATGAAAATACAGATCAGGTCCTGTGCTGCTGTATCATATTCATGGCAGGTACAATTTCAGAAGTACACACTACTCCAAACTTCAAACAGGAACTGATCAATATACATACCAAATATCAACTCAAACCAGAGATGTATTTGAATCAAAAAACCTTGACAGTAGACCTAATGTTAAAATGTTATATTTCAAAATAGCTAACATTTAAAAACTAATCATATTGATGAGGTCAAAAGCACAACATTGCTTCTGAGAATTTGTTCAGCAAAAATTTCTGAATTACCAATGTCTGTACCACTTTTTTCCATTGCACTGGGACTAATTATTTTCTACTAAGAAGCTCATATCTTTACACTTCATTACTTAAACATAGTAATAAATAATTATTTTGAAATTAGGTGTAAGAACTGAAAAAAGTCACCAACCTCTAATAAGGTAGACTCTGTCCCAATGCAGATCCAGAGGCAGTATCTACAACTGAATAAAGAGAGGGTTCAGTTTGCTCAGCTTTCAATTTTTCAATTACCAGTTCTGTTAGAATTTGTTATGCATACTTTCATAACATTCTCTAACAATCAGCTTTTTCCGGATGCTTCCTGCATAAACATGTGAATTTCCAGTTAGTCACTTTCTTGCATAAAGATAAGATAAATTAATAAAATCCTACCAAAATTAAACTTTAAAAGCAGAGTGAGCTTGTGTGGTTTTATTTTTCCTGATTACTTGATATACAAGCTATTACAGATTGGCTTTAAAACTAAGCTTGGGTACACATTTACCTACTTTCAAAGTTTTAATATCTTATCAGAAAAACTTGATTCTAGAGCTCTCTCCTGCAGTGAATCACACTGCAATGCCTGCTCAGATTGCATGCTGGTATACCATCATCAAACTCCTGCTTTCTCTAACACATTTAATTCTTCCCTTTATAGTATCTCTTCTGATCTCCATATTAATTGCCTCCATCCAGCAAATTTTGGCATGCCCTTTCAGACAGGTCCAGAAACCGTTACTCAACTTTGGCTTTGATTTCTTCTGCCAAAACCTTCTCTGATTCACAGCTGTAGATAGGTCAAACTACCTCCAAATCTCTATTTCCTCTCTTAGCAGTTTGGGTGTAATATCCACTATACATCTGGATCAGTGGATCCAAGGTAGGAACTACATTACACTGGCACTACTTACAATTTTTCAAATGCTTCCAAGATCTACTGAAACTCAAACACATCATATAATACAGAGTACTCACTACAGAACATAAACTACCAACTTTCCAGCTCACTTTCATGCTTGTATTTCCTTCTGTAACTGTATGGTAATATCCCTATTATACAAAGGATTTTTAAGTTGTGTGAACAGCCAAATGGACAATTATGGTATATGAATGTGAGGTAAGGAATTTTTTAAATACCTATGGTCCAACTGCTAATTCCATGGGTGACACAGAAGACCCAAGCACTCAGACTCCAAAGTTACACTGCTTTGTAGGTAGCTTAGTTACGGTGTGCTCACTGCTCTGCTTCTCCTGTGCTCTGGTTTACCGCAACACAAAATCAGATCTGCCCTTCAGTGATTTGATGACCATTTACAGATTGGAAATGTAATTTGTCATAAGGTTTCATTGATTTGTGAAATTCTACTTCTTTCAGCATGTTGCATGTCTATGTAAAGACACAACTTTCTTGTGGCACCTTATCTCCAGAAGTTTAATGTCATAGTCTTTTCACTGTGCTGAGAAGAAAGATGATGACAGTACCTCCATGCCCTTCTCCCTCTTATAAAGTAATTAAGTGTGCATGTTAAGACATCATGGTTTAATCCTGCTGCTGACCTGGACAGAACATCAGAACACTCCCCATCTATAAAGAACACTTCTATTATTTCTACTTCCTTGTAAACTATTCCTGAGAGTCTTTGGACAAAAATAGTTTGAACTAATCTTACAGATCCACACACACAAAAGGACTCACTTTGTCATGCCTAAATTTTAGTCTCCATTTACTCCCTTGCTAGGTACATATTTGCATGGTTATAAGTCTTAGTAACTCTGAAAACTGGTTTTCAAGCAACAGATTTATCTCAAGTAGCAAGTTCTTGGAGTAGCAAGTTATCGAGTCAAAAATGATCAGGCTAATGCAATATAGTCTGTCATTTTTCCAACACTTAATAAGAAGGTTTATGTGTTTGCTTCAGTGGAAAATAAACCAGAACACAGAAAAAACAACCTCAAGGTTCTGAATGGTTTTCTGAAATTGCAAACAATTAAAGAATGCTAATTTCTCACTAAAGCTCCCTACGTTAACCATGTATTTTTCTGAAGTAAAGGCTTGAGAACCATTCCCTAGCACATTCAGTGAAACACCCTAAGGGTACTATACAACAGACTTTCTATAAATTTCTAGACATTATTTTCCAAGGTCCATCTGTGTTACTCCAAACTCTGCACTTAATAGTTTTACATTCATTTATTTCCACTGAAGCTTACGACTGCTGTGCAATGTAGGAAGCAAAAAAAGGTTATAGAAATCAACAGACATTAATTTTGTCCTCAACAAAGCAACACTTGGTTAGAGGTAACTGTGGTAGCTATTAACACCTTCCTCCCCTTTCATCAGTAACTCTGGATGTTACTATTTCATCATTTGTGAGTGTTTCACCTCTGGAAGTTTTTAGCTTTACCTTTAATACTCTGTGTATTACGGAAAAACCCATCAAACCAAGACAGATTATGGACATTAGGGAACTAGAAATACATTTTCCAAGTGTGAAATGCAGGGGGACTACAGAAAAACTACAGGGCATAGAACTGTGTCATTTTTATTTAAAACAAAACATGGAGTATCTAGAACGCTGCTGTTACCAGGGGAAAAAGATGAAATGCCCAAAAATACTCTGGGAAACTGCAAATTAAACACGTTTATCCTTGCAAGTTTAAAACAGAATATGAATCTTTCTTGCTTATATAGTTAGTGAAGGACCATCATAATTTTCAAACTACTCTACAGAATAATACATTACACACAGACACAGCATGAGAGGAGGGGTCCTTCTAGCTCTGTATATTGATCTGTAGAATGGTGAGCTCTGGGTACTTAAGGAGAGAACAAAGGAAAGAAGATGGAAGATTCTTGCTCTGCTATAGTCTACATGACTTAAATGAGAGAGGAGGAAAACACATCAGTAAAACCAAATGCAGATTCAGAGCAGTCTCAAAGAGCTCTGTAGGCCTGTAGAGAGACAGACCTATAAATGGAATATTTTTATCCTCCAGAAAGAAAATTTGTTGACACCTATTCAAAGAGACCTCTCAACAAATGAGGCAAGTACTGGCAGTTGGAATATGCCCAGGCAATATCCAGGCCTGGAGCTCAGTGACATCTCAGGGGATGTCTTGTCTTGCTCCTGGGTGGCAGGTCACACTGCTCAGACCACTCACCACTCTGCACCTCCCTGCTTGCCACAGGCACAGCAGATGGAGGGAGATGCTCCAACAGGATTCACTCCTGATGACAGAATAAGCCACCTTCCACAAGACAACTCTGGGAACTGTCACAATACACTCATCTTTCATATTTAATCAATGACAATGGAAGTGTCATTATTTGTATCTATTGGTACCTGAATTGAGCCCAAGCCTGATTTTTTCATTTTACGAGGACAATATTGCATCAGGTGTTACAAAAACATGACTTGATTACTCCATCTCATAATATAATGAAGACAGTTTTTTTTTTCAATTTTATCCCACTTTTCTCATTCACAGTGGGCTGAAAAAGATAATGAAGTAATTTGCTTGAGTCTCCCTACATGAGAATTTATAGAAAATCACACGGAATTTTAGATCATCTTTGCAGATCTAAATTCACTTCTTCAATCACAGCTGGAGACAAGAGAGAGAGCTGTGATGGAGAAAGATTACTGCTGAACTCTATAATGCCTAAGCCATCAAGAGTAGCTCTTGAAAAAACCACTTTCAGCCTTTGCTAATCAGATGGACCCATCAGTTCAGCACCAGACAAAAAAAAAGAGTCATTATAAATTAACTTCCACTCAGAGAAATGTGTTTTTTCTAATACTTATTATATTTAATGTGAATCCATTGCGAAGGACTCTACAGGAAGATTATGTCATGCAAAACATCGCTCATGGAAAAGAAGCATGGGGAAAATGAGAACTTTACCCAACTGAAAGATGATTCATTTGTGTATATATATATATAACATACATATGAAGAATACTTGTATATCTGTTACGTACTCAGGAGTGCCTTCTGAATACAGTTACACTAAGTCCTGCACAAATACAAAATGAGATGCTTCTTATGCATATCAATGAGCTTAGATTTTTCAAGCTTCAAAGAGATACAAAGCTGTTATCTATCTAGAGATATTAAGGTTCAATTTAAAATCAATATGCTAGTTTGTCACACTAAAAAAATGACCTTAGTATCAACCATTAGATAAAGCATTTCTAAAGGCATAAATTGCATTGAGATTTAAGCTGTTTCTCAGAATGTTAAGGACTTCTGACACTTTTCTAGTAGCTTTTGTCAAAGCTGCTAGTGATAATTTGCCTACTTTCGATAAAACCTTCCTCTGCATTTTCACCTAATCCTTTTAAGTACCTGTTTTCACGTTCTGATGCATATGGCCTTTCCCACAAGTCCTTCACCAAAAAAACCATTTGAAAACTGCAGAAAAGATCACGTAGCTTAGCTTGTTCTGTAGTCTGTTATCATAATAGCTAGAAAGTTGAACTTGCTCTTATCACTTATGATAGAAAATTAAGCTAATAAAAAGCTCAAAAGTTACAGTGAATGAGAAGCTCATTTCAAAAATGTATAAAAGTTCTTCCAGATCTTTCAAAAAAAGATAAAGCAAATTCTTGTTCTGTCTAGGCATTACTAAAGAACAGAAGCCAGCGTAAGTATCCCTTGACCTACAGAAACAATAAGCAAGAACATAGTTTCAAGAATATAGCTCCAGTATAACAGAGGAGATATGACCAACACCAAAATGGTACAAAACACTAGATAAGAAATGTAGTTTTATGGCTTGAAAACACAAACAGAGCAGTATTTAAGAAATGTTCCTTTTCTATCCTCTTACAGTTGGGGCAGTAACGTCAAAGATATACCTGAAAAATTGTAGGTTTCACACAAGAAAGACACCAGTCAAAAGCACAAATAAATTCATCTTAGATTGTTGGAAAATCATAAATTAAATGGTTGGTTTATTTAGATGCTAATCAAATTTCACATCGGCTGTCTAACTTTAGTTCCCATCCTTTAAGCAATTTGTAATGTAAGCTCAGAGTTTATTCCTGTTTTATTCTTTTTCGTTCTCTTTTCCTTTTCTTTCTTTTAAAATTTGAATGTCAGGAACCTACTTTAGCAAATGCTTTCCTCATATAAAAACCCAAAGTAGGTCTCCCCATCAGACTGAGAGCCTGCAAACCCACCAGCACACTTTCCCAGTCCTACCTCAGCTCCAGAAGCAGGACAGCAAGGCAGCAGTCTGCTAGTGCTGGGTCTGGAGATAGAATGACCCAATGAAGCACACCTTACCTAAACCATCACACCAAGCACTGGATCATCTCCACTCTCCTCCTTCCCCAGCATAACCTCTGCTGGGGGAGTTTCTCTGAATTTCCAGGGGAAGGAGGCGCAGCTTCTGCAGAGGAACAGAGCCCCCACCCATCAGAGAGCAACATTTCTGTCTACTGACTCTCACTGCACAGGCAACCACAACAGATGCTTTCTGACTCCTCCTTGCTCTGCTACCCAGATTACCTTCTTCTAACATAGTATTATTGCAAGTAATTTATCAATTGTTAATTTCTTCTATCTGAATTTAGGCTTTTAACTGAAGGCTAGTGAATTTGTAACAGGAATACATCCACCTGTCATAAAAAGCCAAACAACCTTTTGCAATACTTTTCCACGGAGGCTGCATGTCTCAAAGGGCGTTTTCAGAATTTGCTGAGGAACAACAGAAACAGGGACAGGGAAAGAGGCTCTTGGCCCTGCCAAAGGAAATCAGCCTGCAAATGATTTCACTGGTGGCAGGATTTCTCGTATGGAGGTTTTGTTTGGAACAAGCAAGCGGTGACTCTTCCAGGAAAACAGGAAAATGAGAGAGGTCAGCAAAGCTGGAAATTCAACCAAGTTGGTTTCCAAAGACCACATTTAGCTCTTCCAGGAAGTTCTAGAAACATCCATTTCTTAGAAAATCTTCTCTTCCACTTTTAAATACCCACGTGATATTCTAGAATGTTCGAAATGGCATTTTGATAATCTATTTAACATGCACACAAGTCTGACTTATGCAATCCCTCATATTGAATCCCCCAGTCATTTACAATAAATGTGTATTGTCATCAGTTACACAGAAGAAAAAATGTCAGAAAAAAGGAAGTACTTCTTTAATTCAGAAATTTTTTCCTGGAAGTTTCAATAATCTGTTCCTCAAACTCAACCGATGTTTAAGAGGCTATGGCATAATCCAGTACCGTGCTTGATAAAAGGGTGGATTATTTCAAAAGAGAAATCTCAAAGCAGCTGTCATACATATATGCCTGACATGTCATTCCCATGCCTATATATATTTGCTGACTTAAAGCCACACTGCAATCAGGGTTTCTTTACTCTAGAAAGGGAAAGGAGGTCCAAGAGATGCTGTCCTGGTTTCAGCTGGAATGAAGTTATTATTCTTGCCAGTAGCTGGATCAGTGCTGTGTTTTGTATGTAGTATGAAAATGATGTTGATAATACACTGATGCTTTAGCTGTTGCAATATTATACTAAGTCAAGGACTTCTCAGCTTCACATCCTGCCCTGCCAATGGAGGCTGGGGGTCACAAGAAGCTGTGAAGGGACACAGCCAGGACAACTGACCTAAACTGGCTAAAGGGGTATTGCATACCATATGACATCATGCCCAGTATATAAACTGGAGGGAGTTGGTCCAGAAGACACCGCAGCTCAGGGATTGGCTGGGCATCGGTCAGCAGGTGGTGAGCACTTGTATTGGGCATCACTTGTTTTGTATATTCTATTATTAATATTGTCACTATTATTATTATCATCATTATTTTCCCATTCTTTGCTGTCCTATTAATCTGTCTTTATCTCAACCCATGAGTTTTGAGGCTTTTTTACAATTCTCTCCCCCTTCACTGAGGGAAGGAGTGAGCAAGTGGCTGTGTGGCACTTAACTGCTGGCTAGGGTTAAACCATGACATCAAGAAAAAGAAACAGGTTGGTCAAGTAGTATATACAATCTGAGAATATAAAAGTTATTTCCACTTCAACAATCATTTCAAAACAGTATTTCATAGAATCATAGAATGGTTTGAGTTGGAAGGGACCCCTCTGCCATGTGCAGGGACATCTTACACTAGATCAGGTTGCTCAAAGCCCCATCCAGCCTGGCCTTAAACACTTCCAGGGATGGAGCATCCACAACTTCCCTGGGCAACCTGTTCCACTGACTCACCACCCTCAGAGTGAAGAACTTCTTCCTTACATCTAACTTAAATGTCCCCTTCTCCAGTTTAAAGCCATTACCCCTCATCCTATCACTACAAGTCCTTGTAAAATGTCCCTCCCCAGCTTTCTTGTAGGCTTCCCTTCAGATACTTTAATTAGAGCTATAAATATTGTTTGGTGAAGTGTGCTGACTGAACTTACCTTCTTTAAATGGGTAAAAATTTAAACTTTTGTGCAATTATTAAGGACAGAAACTTTAAGAATCAGCACCCAGAAAGTAACAACAACAAAAAAGGCAACTACTGCAAGGATAAGCTTACCAAATCTAGAAATATAAGCTGACACACAAAATATGATTTACTAAACCTATTGTTCATGTAAAACATCAGAGAACTTATTTCAACAAAGGCACTTTCAGAAGGGCAATCACTGAAGTTTTAGTATACACTTTATTATCTGACTGGGGAAAACTTGCATGAGCAAGGGAATAGAGTGCTCGCCTCAGTAAGCATTTTCCAGCTACTGCCCATATAGTACCCATCTCTAACAAGCAAGAACAGCACAGCAGATATTTTGACTACAATAATCAGCAGTAAAAGGGAACAAACGTGATTATTTAGGGTGACATTTAAGTTGTCATCTTTCAACTCTGGAAACCAGGGAGTCCCTTTTACTCTTTACTCCAGAAAGAGCTTACATTAGCATCACAACCCAACAATAAAATTTCAGATGTAAGTTTAATTTATTCCACCCCAGGTTTGTGATACAGCCACAGAACCAAGGGTGCCCACCTCGCCTTCCCCCAGGTAACCTGTGTCACTCTCAGAGCACCCATTTGATCTGAATCTGTTTATTCTAGTTTGTTTGGATCCTTAAGATGACAGAGGGGACTGGGTATTGGCTTCTTGATAGCTAATGTAAAACACAGGCTATCACCAGGAGGGACTTCTGAAACTCATCTGGTGCACTTGCCTTTCCTGGCTCTGCAGTCTGTCACAGCTGAAGGGAGCAGAAGGGACTTTGTTCAAAACACACTCACGAAAATTATTTTAGGATGCCTGCTGAGCAGGAAGATCTCACCATCAAGTCTTTTTCAGGCTGGAGCTATTGTAGATGTCACACCAGCTTTCCTTAAGCTGCAATGTTAACCTAACTAAGCTCAATTGCTGAAAGTCAGGCTTAGATTAACCTGAAAAAGCTGCATTCACATGAACTAACATAAAAAAACTACCAGTTAGTCAGATGCAAGCTAAATATTCAAAAAGTTCTTCCATTCCAAATTTTTTCTCATTTCCAAGGGTTATGAAACCAAAACCTGAACTTTTGCATAAACTATTAACCATAGGATCACAGAAAATCACAAAATTATCTATAACCCCAGAATAAAACCAAAGTGTAGAGCAGCACAGGAAGATACCAGAGGCATCAACTTGCAAATACAAATCACAGTGTAAAGGAGTGAATCAAGTAAAACTAGCTTTAGCGGTAGCAAACAGAAAACCAAGTGTAATGTGGAACTGGAAATCAAGGGAGAAAATGCAAACAAGCCAACTGTGCTAGAGAACTTCTAAAAATATCTCCAAGTGGATTTATAAGGAGGCAGTAAGGGAATCCCACCATTAGCCTGAAGCTTGTCCTAGCACCAGTGTGCCAATGACTCATCGTAATCTCGCTTGCCTGCCCCTCCAGCTCTCCCTGAGAAGTATCGACACCACCAGCCTGCAGACCCAGAGGATGCTGAAGAGGTGAGTGTAACACCAGAGGAAGGGAAGAAGTACTAGAAAGTCCTTATCTTAACTGTATTATTAACCATCATGATGGAGCTGGACTAACATAACAGCTGTATTTTGATTAGAAAGTTAAGACTTGAGTTAGGCTAAAAATACACTCTTAGCTCCACATATCACTGACTGCTCCCCCTCCCTGTTACAGGAGCACAACCCCTGCAGCCCCAGGCTGAGCACCAGAGCCCTCCACTGACCAGAGCTACTGCCACAGTCAGAAAAACTACACTTCCAGCTTTCACCACTGGCTTACAAGCTTAAGGAATTTTTAAAATTGTTAGGTTAATCACAGCAACATCTCATCACCTTCTACTAGCAGCAGACTGTTTCATTCGATATTGAGGTCTGCACAGAGGGGGAACTACATCTGTGAGCTGTAGAGATCCAAATTCTTGCCTTTCCACAGGCGAGTCCATCATGAACCCATGCTGTAAACAAGGCAACTTCACCATGCAAATGAGAACGCTGTCAATCTGCTAAGAGCCTCTGCCATGCTTGCTCCCTATTTATTCTGGGTTTAACTCATGGCTGGAGTGGGAGTCACCACTCTCACGAGGAATTAAAACTGAGTATGATTAGTTATGCATTCATACTGGAGGTGCATCACAAAGCAGACAGAGAGATATGGCTCCTGTCCTAGAAATGACAAAGACTCTTATCCTGAAAAGATTTATATATAAAGGCACTCTATTCAAGTAAGTAATCCTGCAGGACTGGGATCTTATTTAGTCTTTCTTCAGAAACTGAGCCTATACAAACAGCACATAGATAATGCCTCCACTTCCAATAGTAAGTCATTAATTTTATATCATTGTTCTACCCCTAATGTAGCTGCAGTGTTGCTAAGAGGATTTCCAATATATCAAAATATTATAATTATTAAAATAATATATACAATTTGCATTTGAACAGCATATTGTCTAGTCCAAAAAATACAGCAAGAGATCCTCTACGTGTATTAGGAATTCTCAAATTTATCATTATGATGCAATGATGTTACCCAGCAGAGAGTATGAAATTCTCTTCAAAACCTCCTTCATAAACCATTCCTTATGCAAGAGAGAAATCAATTCTGGCAAGGCCAAAAAGATCTGCCTATGGCAAATATGTATGAATTTCTACTGCGTTAACTATGAAAAAAGGTTTAACAAGGGAAGAACAAAGATGCTTGTTATTTGACAAAGACACAAATAAAAAGTTTTTTTGATTAAACCACTCTTTGCTCTAGAGAATCTTTTAAGTTGGTTTTGCTACTCTTGTTCCAGAAACCATGTGATAACATAAACTTCAACTATGTAAGTCAGCATCCTAACACACACTACAGCACCAGAAGACATAGAAAGTCTCTCTGTAACAGCCGATGTGTGTGAGATGTGCTATTCCAGCAAATGTCTTAGCAGGGAACAGGTTAGCAGCACTCTAATCTGCAAGGCCCCTCCTTTCACTTTATCTCAGCACTGATCAAACATCAGAAAAACAGGAAAATCTTCTATTTCATAGCTATCCCCACCACCTGCATACCATTTATTGACATCTGGGCAATTAAATAAGGTTCTCTTAAAAGATGGGTATGTTTAAGTGGTAACTAACACTTTGGAGGAATTAGTAAATTTTACTCCACACTCAATATTAAGAAATTCCCTTCACGCCTATCATTGCTAAGTGATTTTTTCAAGCTCTGACTTTACTGACATTTGTACATCTTTAAACTGCCTGTTCACTAAAGGACAAAACTAGATCATTAGTTACTGGATTTCAGAGATCCAGGGAGCATGTTTGGAAAGCACATAGATTTTGCCTATACATTTTACTTTGAGCATTAGGTTCAGCACATTTTGTGGGGTGTCCCTGTTCTAGCTATATCTGGGTTTGGTCCCAACCCCAAATGAGTCAGACTTCTATGAACCAATAGATTTCATTCACAGAATCACAGCACAGCAGGGGTTGAAAGGGACCTCTGGAGATCACCTACTCCAGTCACACTGCCAAAGCAGGTTCACCTAGATCAGGTTACACAGGAACGCATCCAGGCAGGTTTTGAAAGTCTCCAGAGAAGAGACTCCACAACCTCTCTGGGCAGCCTGTTCCAGTGCTCTGTCACCCTCACAGTAAAGAAGTTTCTGCTCGTTCACATAAGCAGTAACACTCAGACAAGTGAGAACACCTTGTCTACTAGATTATAAGTGTACATCTATAAAGAACTAGGTGGTAATTCAGTGAGGTGCCAGTATTGGGGCTCAGGGTGGCATTTCCAGTATGTTCTTCCCCACTCACTGGCGCAAGTGCTGGTTCCATTAAGTCTCGATATGGAAAATGCTTTCCTATTTCAGACAACATATGTCAGGAAGTGGAAAAAAATCAAATGTTTACTGACTCCCTCATTCTCATGTATTGTAACACTACCATATTTCCTCAGAAAGACAACCTGACAGTTTGAAAAAATGGCTGCAATAGAAGCATTTGCTGAAATAAAAAGCATCAAATCAAAACAGTTTGCCAGTGTGGGCCAAGCTCAAACAATTTATCAAGGGCCTCCAAGCTTAGGTTTGCCAAAGACCTGTAAAATATTTCTGTTAGTAAAAGAAAGAAATCTTCTACCCTTGAGAATAATGTTACCAAAGTGTATTCAACCTGCTCAGGCAGAGTTATGACAAAACCCCCATTCACCTCTGGACATAGAGACCTTCAATCTGTCACTGTAGAATTTGATAAAAATGTTCCAAGAACTGCCAAAAGGTTCAGATTTAATTATCAGTGGAATCAATAGAAAGAAAGATTGCAGAAAATTGCGAGTTCTACATCATTTAAGTTTTCTGATTACAGACTTCTGGGCTTCAGAGGCAGCCTGCATTACCTTCTAAACTCTAATTCATCTGATCTAGAAAGGGTAATTCATTTCTACTCCAGAGAACATAAAACTGTCACCACTTCAAAGTATGTTCCACAGGCCTGGATTTACTGGGGAGAGCAAGGAGTTGCACATGTCCTTGTTTCTATCAAGCAGAACACCAATTAAACCAATGATGCAGTTCTTCACTATGGGATTTTCAGCCAGTCAGCGCATGCCCAAGAAATTAAGAGAGATTCAGATTTAGTTCTTATGAAATGAGAACGTACATTGTATCTGCTCCTTGGGAACAACCAAACAATTTTTAGTCATGCTTTGGATATAAAGTGGAGTAGGATTGCCCTTAAACTTTCTGCCAGGTAACAGGATGATAAATAACTTGTCCAGTCTGAGAAGTCAAACTGGAAGAAGAAAAATCACTAATAACTCTGCAAGCCTCAAGGTACTGATTTGTTTCTCTGAAAAAAATCACATGGGATATTCAAAATATCACTACTGCAAGTATTAAGCTTCGGGAGTAAATGTACTACTGTTTAAATGGTATGCAAGAAAACAACATAAAAAATAAAAAAGGAAGTATCTGAGTATCAGTCTTTATTTATTGTGCATGGCACTGAAGAGAACCTCTAAAGGCATGATACATTAAAGGCACTTCATTTTTATTTGTGAAATACTGTTAAGACATTTATCATCTTTATTAAGAAAAAATACCTGTAAAAAAAGAACAGGAAAAATATATACTTCTAGCTCTACTAGCAAGTAAATAGTCTTTTTTCTATATCTGACTTGTGTTTCCACATTGCTTAACAATTCAATTGTGCATACTTAAACACTTGACAAATTCTTCTTTGCGTTTCTTGAAATGCCTGTAGAGCAACATAAAATGCAGCATGAGTAGATGACTGAAGAAGCTTTACATACATGCGTCCTACAATTTCACCTGCCTGCACTGCCTGCCTCAGTAAGAAGCCCCGCTCCTTCCCCTGCCCTGCAGGGTCATGCACCATCTCATGGCACCTGCAAGTGATCTCCAGATCTCCACATTCTGTAAACTGTTCTCCACTTAGACTGTCCCCATAACCTGCCACATATCCTGCTTAAGATTTTGCCAAGGTGTAGCCATGTTTGCAGGTGTGTGCTCCTGGCAGAAGAGGTAACCACCAAGGTAGCCCTTCTCCTTACCAGGGCCAGTTGTGGTCATTTTGGAAAATTCCAGCCCTTCATCATGTTTGAATTAGAAATTGCACTGCAGGTTCAAAAGTTATCAAAGAAACACCAATGAGCACACAGTACAATGGCCTAGGTCTCATTTCCTTAAAAGCAGGCTAAACATATGCAAGGTTATTTATTTCATTAAATATTTGTCTGGAAAACCAGATACTGATGAAACAGCATGCCATGGGCTTTCTTTGCCATGCTACTAATTCAAATCTCATATTTATACATTGCCAGGGTAAACCAGGTTCTCTTGGGTTAATAAGGCAGATTTACCACTTTTTTTTTTCCACTTCTCTGAAATGAATCAATTAATGAAAATAATCTTTTATGTAAAATAAGTCCATTGACAACTGACCAAAATAATTGATTCCTGTCACATGAACTACCATCTTGAAATGTCAGACATTCATCCTGGTAAGATAATGATCACTTTGGTTGGATTCCATCTGAATTAAAATTAAAACCATTTCCGTTCCATTACATGCTCCTTGATCAAACTGCCCTTCCACAGAGGCCATTTTTGATGTTGAAAAGAAACACAAACCAAAGAATGTTTCCTTTAAGTCTAAAATGTCATAAATGATGATTTTGTAACATGATTAAAACACATGATTTTGTTCCTTATTGCCCAGCTTCTGAGGTATCAGTTTATATTCCATGTTGAATGATTTAATGATTTTATCCTAGTGCCTAGTGAACCAAATCTCCTCGGTAAAACCAGTATGTATCATTTCACATAGTTTGGCAGAACTGGCTCCCTAGGCCCAGAAAACGCTAACTCTGTTTGCCACAGCATCCCTAACAGTCCTTTTCCTCATTTTTTTATTAAGCCTCCCTCCTGGGCTTAAAACCTGGAAGTTCTAAGAAACCTATCCATATATTAGGCACGCAGCCAGATCAGACCTGCACAGTACTCTGACTTCTCGGATCCATTAGAGGGTATATTATACCACTGGGGAGTTGTCTCCCTTCTGAAACAATACAGTAAAAGCATCAAAATATGTATCTCAATGTTATGGTATACAGATGTGGGCTTATGATTAGCTTCCTAATAAAAACGTAAGATCTAGAAGACTGATCCATGCTTCAGGATAAACTAGGTAGTACCACACACTTTTAGACCTGATTACCTCAAAGGAAGGCGAAGCTTTTGTGAGTATAAATAGAAAGGAGAAGTACAAGGTGGACGGAAGGCACGTTTTCTTTTTCTGCAGAGCTTACGACCACCGTTACAACTTCCCCAATCTGGAGGGGACTGAGAAGGATGACAATAAAAGCATTAGTAACTTAACTCTAGGGCTGTAAATGTGGGAGGCTAACTGTGCTGAAGTTCTGATTGTCTTGTTTGCATTTCTATGACTCATAATAAACAAATTTCTCCATTGGCAAATATATATAAAGTAGTGAATTTTAGGATTTTGGATGACCTCAATGACAGGGAAGAAAAGCAAGATAATCTCTTGGGGATATAAAAGGACCCATGTCATGGAAAATGAGATTAGGATTTAGGAAAACACCATGAGAGCCTTCCTGATTAACATCATGTGTCAGATCACAGAGAGCCCAGTGAGCCTGGAGCTCTGCTAAGCTATCTGTATCACATTACACAGCACATTGTGGCTCAGCCCATGGATGCTTCCACCTAGCCTGTGGCTTTTTTTTTTTTCCTGATCCAGAAGATGTGGAGCAGCTCTTTGAATGGCAAATATAATACAAATAGTTACATTTTTTCTCTTGTGCTTGCAAATGATTCCACACCACACAGCTGCTGCTCTCTCTGCCAGTACATGACAGGAGATCAGGTGTTTCCACTTGTCCAGACGTGGACCAGTACAACTCCGTTGCTGCAGCTGCCAGCCAGAGCCATTCTGAAGTGCAGGGCTCAGTTTCTCCAATTTCATAGTCAGATGAAACCAAGACAGGCAAATAATAGGTGGGGAGGAATGAAGACACAGTAGCACAGTAGCTTGTTTGTGTGCATACAACATATAAAGCACCTGTTATTCTGACTACAATAAATGGGTATTTTCTAGCCTGTGACTCATAAAACATTAAGAACATTCTTACAAGGCAACTGAGAGAACAGCTAGCTTCTAGCTTGCTCTCATCCCTCACAAGGGAGGTATCTTCTGATTGCTTTCAGAAGTAATTTTATGAATTATGCTAATTAATCACAATTTATTACCAATCTTATTTTGTCCTGTCTCAACCATTCTATTTTTTTGACAGTCATTACTTCGTTGACAGTACCATGGGTGCCCATGAGGGAAGAAAGCCAGTTTAAACCCTAGAGAACTCCTTGACCATCTACCAGGTTAAGAAAACTGTTTGTCTTTGCTTTGCTTTCCATCTTTTCTCTATTTAGTAAAGATAAAGGAATACATAATGAGAAGGAACAAGCAATAAATCAGTACTGAATTTTCATTTTATTTTCTGATAAGAAAAGATCTGCATCCCAAGAAAACCTACCCTTACACCAGAAGAAAGGGGGGAAGACAGATAACTCTACAGCAGATTATGGCACTCCAATTAAGAGAGGACATGTCTGCTGCCGTGGAGCATTCTCAGAACCATCCTAGTCACTACTGCCACGGACTGCATGGCTTCTGCAGCACCTGCCAAGAAAGGAGCTCTCCCAGAGAGTGGGTTGTACCTTGGTCTGGCTGGCTCAGACCAGCAGCCCTGTAGGACAGACTCCTCCTGGGCCAAGGACCTTCCTTCACCTCCACCTTAGGAGAACATCGGACTCAGTAAATGCATCCCCTCTTTGGCAGAGAAGATGGCTGAGGCAGTCACTTTTACCACACCAATTCTCTCCTACTTATGAGGACATCAGATCTTACCTATTCTCTTTGACAGGGAGAAAATTAAACTCCTGACCACTATTACAGTCTTTAGTACAGATATTCAAGTGCCTTTCTATGGCTGTAACAAGTGTCAAAGAGTCTTCTGGTGCTTAAATCTCATAAAAAATTGGTATTAGAAAAAATAAATGTTAGTTTCAGCATGTAATGCTATTTGTAAGTTATAAGGCTCTCTCTTACTTATTTAGTTATTTCTAGAAAGCCTGTATCAATAAAGAAATCTTTTCTTCCACCTAAGCTCTAATAAGAGCTTGCAAAATAATAGTCAAATTCTGCTCTGACTGAAGTCATTGTTAAAATTTCCACTGATCAAACTGGAAATAGCATCCTATACTAACTGCACTTCTGACCTCAACAGTGACCACGTCCTCCTAGGTTTCCCCTTACCTCATGAACTCAGAGAAGGTCATTCATCTTTCCCTATCACAGAAGTATTACAAGAACAGATGCACACTGCTTAGGAAATTCTTGCTCTCTCAAGTGTGGTGCTTTGAACCCTGCCCTCCCCAGCACGGTCCCTTGAAAGCAGTGACCATTTGTTCTGCACTGCAAAGTTGATGGATTATATGATGTGCAACATCTAGGTTTGATTTATCGTTCGCCTTTGTCCTCTCAGGAGCACACATACATCAAACATATGGTTACAGATTCAGGGTAAGCTTCAAAATCAAAGCTAACACCACCAAAAGACAGCATACCTCCCTTTACACCACTGTCAAACTCCAGTTCTGTTTGTGTCAAGGCTGAGCTGTGCCTCACAGCTGGCTGAACCATGACGGTAAACTTTCATGCCTCCTGTAAGCTTTAGCCTGGCCTAGGTGGATGGCTATACTGCCCGAGTTAGTGGCTAAAAGCCAAAAATAGCCTTAGTGAAGAAAATTATAAACAGCCTGTGTCCTACAGATTAATGGATTTTGATACATGCTTATATTTCCCCAAAATGAAGTGAATTATTTCAATGTTTGAAGTGTTACAAAACATTACTCACACTGAAGCCCCTTTGCACTACTGATAGGCTGGAAGAAATCTTCTCCACAGACAGAATATAATTTTTATTGAAAATGATAAAGTGGTTCCTCCATTCTATTTCAGGTCCTTTATTACTAGACTAAAAATTAATTTCTTATGTTTTTTGTTTACATAGTAACTGTCCCAAATAAATCAGGTGATGAAAAACCAAAATGGCACAGATTTTGCAATGTTTAGTTTCATTGCCCTCAACAATTCAGCACTATTAGAGAGTTACAATGAATTTTCACACCAAACACTGCAAAAATATAACTTTTTCAATTGGAGAATGAGTTTTGAGATGTAGCAATTTTCTGACAGCCAGTAAAGTAAAGCTTTATGAAGGGAATTTACCCTGTATGCTACACATTCACTGTAACAACCACTCCACAGAGTATCCTATAAGAAGTAATTTACTGTGAGAAAAATACAGCCATCTACAACAGGGGAATAAACCACTAATAAAGATGATGAGGATTATACATGGATGAGAATTTCTACAAGGTCAAAATGGTTTACAAAATATTAAGAAAGTGCCTGCTACAAGACCAACACAGCAAGATCTGTACAGACTATTAATGTGTGGTTGCTTACTTAAGGGTTGTTGTTTAAAATTTTTTTCTTGTTTTCTTTCCTAGTCTATTTCCTGTAACTATATATTTTTTAATGAAAAAAAGAGCTTGAGTATAATTTTTAAGGGTTTATAATTCAATTCATTAACAAAGGTTACAGATAAGTTTGGTCAACTCCCCAAAATGGCTGGCTTCCATTTGCCCAAGTGTTTCAATATGCTTGTTCTTTTATTTTTTAATTAAGGAAACCTCAACAATCAAACCCAGCAGGCTATGTTTTTCTCACATCTAATTTCTGCTGTGTTTTTTCTTTTTCAAAGCTTGGAAAGTTAGAGAGGGAAATAATTCCCTAACTCCCATGACTATCCAGCAGGGTTTTAAGAGAATCCTGGCCAGAAACTCATTCTGCTAGACCACAATGTTTGCTAGCCAGGAAACTACATTTCTGAAATCCACATTATTAGATAATTGCCAAGAAAGTTACACCTCGGAGAAAACAAATGGGGAAAAAAAAACCAACTTGCTGTGATGGACATGGTGACAAATTCATTACTAAAAGTAGGGCATATTCAAACTGGGAATGCTTTTAAAAGATTTTTTTTTTACAGTTAAGTCTATTCATAAAAGTGAGGCTCTAGGATAGCTTGGAACCAACAAAATACAGCAAGATACTAAAATGCCACATTCAGTTTTAATTGACACATCACAAAATCTGGAGCTCAGTTCTGTCTATGCAATGTCATCCAAGAAAAATATTAGTATTTCATGAATTTTAATTCTTTTAAGGTTAGAATCCTGTTGTGATTGGCTCTGCTACTTCCGGGACCTTAAGATGGAAGTCCTAAACTTCTGATCTTCAGTGTCATACTATAATCAACATTATTGTTGCTTTGATGCCAAAAGAAGTTTCAGCTTGTAAAACCAAGGCTATTTCAAAATTATGGTTTTATTTTCAGATTAGGAAATCCATTAAGCAGCCTGTTACCTGATGTTCTAAAGTTGGATATTTTATCTCTGTTTGATGCTTTAGACAAGCTCAAGTAGCTGAGAAGGGCCGGTATTCCAGGCAGGTCTATTGCCCAAAGCTGAAAAACAAAGCTGCAAAAGCACAGCTGTTTCTGCATAGTCCTATTCAACATTTTGCATTGTCCTAGAAAACAAAAAGACAAAAGGACTATCAGGAAATGAAACAGACCAAGTACATGCTGATTTCCAAAAAGTCAAGGTGTGCATCCTACCAGCAAATCAGCATGAGCACTGCGTCCTCTGAACTGCACAGAGACATCCAAGTGGTTCTGCCATGGTTGGTCTTATCAGTCTATCAGGGTCAGTGGTAACTCAAAGCTAATTAGTCCTGATAGAACACAGTTGCCTTTAACAGTTACACTCCAGCCTGCCCAGACACTTAAAAAATGATGAGGGATCTCCATTACATGGATATTTCTTTTTCTGCTCCTCTAGAAAACAATCAGTTGCCCACAATGCCATACTGAACAATTCGCTACAGTGCTAAGTGACACCTGAGCACATCAAAGCCAGCCACTGCTGCTCTTGCTACAGCGATCATCTTTCACTTCAGCTTTCTAATCCAAAAGTCATTCTGGCCCACAGTGGAATTTCTTGTGTTCATCATGACTGATTTGGAATTGATAAAGGAAAATATCTGAAGACCCTTCTAAAGTCACTTTACTCTCAAAAAAATCTTCTTCCTTTTCTTCTTCACCTCAAACGCTATCTATACCAAAGTCTGTCTTGAAAAATCTCCCTTGAGAGATCAGAGCTGGAGGTGGGGGTTGAACTGTACTGCTTTCTTTTGACAGGTCTAGCTAAACATCTGAAAGCATCCATAAACACTGAGGAATAATACAAGGTTTTGCAGCAGTGTCTTCTGGAATGCTTTAACTGCAAAGTATTTAACTAGCTTAGCTGCAACCTGAACCTTTAAAAACATGTATATAGTCTCTTGTGCTTTATAGAAACGTATAGAAATTGTTCTTACAGATATCCCCAATACATGATAAATTATTTCCCACACTTTTTAATTGCAATCTCTTGGCGATCCAAGAGATGCATAACAGTCTGCATTTTCTCAAGTTTAAATAATAAAACCAGAACTGCTTCAGCTCAAATAACTTTAATTTGGAACATTAGAATTTGAATTCAATAAAAAATAAAATCTACTTTTCCTCAGTGAAAAGAGAATCAGAAGATAAGGCAGATGAGTCTCAGCTAGAAACATTTCAGTATTTATTTCCTTTTTTCATGCAGAAAAACATATCAAAAAAACATCCCCTTCAGTTATTTTTAATTTTTGTTGCTGTTGTTTTACTTTTGCTACTATTTACTTTGCAAAAGGAATCTTCTACTATGTATCTTCCAACTGAAGGACAAGAAACTATTATGCCATTTTTCTCAGTTACTAACCATGGGACTTTTCCTGCGTATTTTCTGAAGATACTAAGAGAAGCTATTTCTTTCCTGAGTAAAAGAAGAGACAATGCCAATATAAAGTCAATAAAAAACATATATAACTGTAACTTCTACTTACTCTATGAATCCTCACTTTCATACCATTTTGAGGTATGTTTGTCTGCATGTTTTGCTCGTGTTTGTGCAGGCCTTTGAAATAACCTGGCAGCATCAGTGAGTGCCAAGTGAAGGAAGCAGGATCTAGGTGAAGCTCACCAGTATTTTTCAACAGCATTTTTATTAAAGGAGCAGTAATGTCTCCTGTCACCTTGTAACATCTCTTAATGCAAAGGAAAAAACAGATGCTTACTTGTCACTAGAAACTGAGAATGTAATTTGCTCTCAGTATTTTCTACAAGAACAATTGGTCTAGATTTTCTTTGACTGATCCATCAGTTTGCAGATTGCTGAAGAAAAGCTTCCTATTTTAGACCACACATTACCTTGCAAAAAACCCCCATGAATGTTGGGAATAAATAATAGTGAGAATACAGCCAACATAGCACAATAATTGTTAAAAGGAACTGCTGATATTCTAAACAGGAACACACTATCCATCTCTGAATTCTGACAGACAAGAGTTGAAAACCACGTATCTTTGATGTAGACAGAAAATGCTGAAGTTTCATTCAGTTTCTTGTTCAACAGCTGCTTTTGCAAACCCTTCCCAGTTGAAGTACTCCCAGGACTCTGGCAGAAATCACAGAGCCCAGCCTGCAGCAGATGTTGACAGCACAATATCTCCCCTCACATAAAGACTTTTATTTACACAGAAGCTCAATAATTCAAAAACAACTGGAGTGTGCAGTAAATGAACTTACAAATGAATGAACTTACAACACAGCAAGAATGGCTTAGAAAGACCCTTGGGCAGTTACCACATTTCTAAATCCTTTCTAGCAGGTGGGGATGAAGAAGGGCTCATGACACCAGGAGGTACAGCTTTGTGTGGAAGTGCAGCAGAAGCTGGGTAGGACACTGTACTGGAGACAGGTACCTCCCCAGAGGGAGGATGACACTGACTTTTGCTGGCACTGGCAGGCAGCCAGCCCTGATAACAGAGACACACACAACACTAAGCCCCAAATGATGCTAAACAAAGACACAGCAATGCTGAATCACACTTGAAGGATGGATTAAGGACCTTCTTCCACTACTCCCCTTTCACAACAAAGCAGGGCCAAACTTTTTGGAATTTCAACTATTTTTGATTCCTCTCTAGAGCTGCAAGTGCTACTCCAGCACTCGTACAGTTATCCTGTGCTTCCACAACAATAAGCTTTTTTGTAGCAGGACATTTGATAACATTGCCCAAACTAGCCCTGACAAAATATACATTATGCAATATTCAATATACAATAGGTGGAGTCACAGCACTAGTTCTGACTGTTGTGTAACAGTTCTATTAGAGTATAACTACACCAGAGTCTATAGGAATGAAAACGTGAGCAAGAGAATATTTACTTTTTCTCCATTTAAATTAAATACTTGGAAATTACACGATGAAAATGATGCTTGGCTCCTTGCTGTCACTGCAGATGAATGCACACATAAAAATGAAATCCACTGGACCATGTTATCAATTTTTTTTTCAAAGTACACCAGCAAGTTTGTGAGAGGAAAGGAGGAAAGAAAGAACCATCAGCTTACTGCACTTCATAGTATCACTTTCCTACCTACAACCTGCTGGAGTCCACAGTCTGCTTGTAGCTCCAGGATTAATCTTCATATGCTCTTTAACAGCAAAAACAATTTAAGCAATTGGCCTTCAAATGGAGAAAAATTTATTTCCACTATTTTTATTTTCCTCTACTAAGATAGAAGTCTACTTAGTTTTAGAAAGCTAAGCTATGTTTTAACCTTTGTCATTTTTTCCATGTATTACCATTTAAATCTGCATTTATCTGAATAAATACTTCCCTGTAATGAGATTCTACATAATAATGTAGCAGTTATCAGCCATTTCTGCCAAAAATACCTTAGTGGAAGGCAATAGGGAGGAACATATCCAACCTGCATCCCTTGTTATTAATACGCTTTTATTTCTGATTGTTCAAAGTAAATATTATATTTTACATTCCAACAAGATAATCTAAAAACCACCTGTCAGTTTGGTTATAAAAGGATTTTTTTAAGAAAAAAAGGACAGCAATCTGAATTTATGTGAAGATTAACTGAAGGAAAGCTGCCAAAGAAAAACTCAATTTTTTGTTATGCTCCTTGCTAAAATGGAATCTTTTTGAATTAATGCAAACTGTAAGAAATATCTGTTATAACCATTTAGTTTTCTACAAGGCTCCAGTATCTTGTCACCATGTTCAGAGAACAGCATCCTATTTTTAAGAGGTAGACAGCTCAGGCAACGTCGTAGCTCCCACTCAAACCAAGACATCTTCAAGAATGTCCCTGCTGCACATTACCTGCATTAGCCATCTACAGCTATACACACCTGGAGGACTCTACTCAAGCCAGAGCACTGAAAGTGGGCACAGTGAGTACTTTGTAAGGCATACAGGATACTCTAACCATCAGCAGCACTGAAGAGCACATAGCCACTGCCAACTGAATTTGCAGATTCTGAAACACCATGAGAAAATGTTTGGTTTGCCCAATTTAACAAAAAAATATTTTGTTTCCAGGCTTGCTCAGTATTGAAGTCCATCTGCCAGGATTGTGAAGACAGGATGGAAATCATAGCTGGGGAATCTTGTCTTTATCATGGCCAGAACAAGCTAAAATGCAATTGGAGGGTAAAACTGGTTACGTGATTTCATTCCAGACATAAAGACTGCTGGGGGACACTACATATGGTAACAAATATTTGTTTACACACAAATATAGGTATTTCTAATGTACTGTGCCTACTAAACTCACAGTCATCTTTAGGATACATGCTTCTGGCAGAGTTGTCAGCATTCTGACTCATGGAAAATATTTATATCTTATTGAACTTGGCAGTGTAGAAATGGTCTGAAAGGACAGTGCTGAGCTATTTGACATTACCACAGGTACATAATGCAGTTGAAAACGTCTGCTTTATTTAATCTCTTCTTGTCATGGCTTAAGCTCAGTCGGCAACAAAGCATCATGTGACCGTGTTCACCCATTCCTCCCCCTCTGTGGGATAGGGAGGAGAATCAGAAGAAAGAAGTAAAACCTCATGGGTTGAGATAAGGAGAGTTTAATAGGACAACACATGGAGAGAAGAAACAATAGCAAGAATAATACTAATAAAAGGAACGTATAAAGTGAGTGATGCACAATGCAATTGCTCACCACCCGGAACCTGATGCTAGGCCATTCCTCCTCCCCCCCGAGCCAGCTCCCCCATTTATACACTGAACTTGATGCTATATGATATGGAATATCCCCTTGGCTAGTTTGGGTCAGCTGTCCTGGCTGTGCCCCCTCCAGATTCTTCTGAAAATTATTTGTAGCCCAGCCAAACCCAGGACACTTCTAGACAAATTTTTGTAATATATCCATTTCCTACCTACCTACAGACTTATTCTGATTTTTGTACTGATCCCCTGTATTATCAGCTGCATTTACTAAAAATGTATCTGTAGGAATTGTGGTCGTCATCATGGGGAGTAATAAGTGCATATTGATATTACTGCACCCTTGCAAAATTTGTGGTTTTTTAATTCATTCTACAGAGTGCAAGCTTTAAGGACAAGTAAAACATTGTTCTTGCATTAATTTTGTATAGTTTTGAACAAAAATAACGTAGCAGAAAAGACAGACAAGAAGCATAAACCAAGACTGCTTTTATAACTGTTCTTTCCCTGCTGTAAGCACCATTTTCTCTAGATTCCTTGGTCCTTCAGCATCCAATTTAATTCTCTTCCCCACAAATTTATTTTCCCTCCTTTTTTTTTTTTTNTTTTTTTATACTTACATGGTGTGAGCATATTAACTCCTTAGGACACTCAGTATAGTCTACAGGAAGATCAGGCATCACATTTGCCAACTCACACACTGCTTCCACAACACAGCCCCTTGTACCTCCATTGTTACCACACTGTTAGGCCTTAAGACCAGCAGGGCAGGGTTTTCACATCTCTTTCTATGGTGCCTACAGCAGAGTCTACTACAACATGTAGTTCAGATGACTGATAAATCATTTAGACAGCACAGGATCCAAGTTCCTTTATCATACTGTAACAGAAGAGCATAGTCATGCCATCCAGATTGGGCATGTATGCTAAATGGACTGCCTAAGGCAGCCTAACTCAACCATTTCTTCATACCAGGATCCAGCAGTACCTCAGGAGTAAGTGAAAACGCAGGATGCAGCACTTTGTCTGTGCAAGACCTGCTAGCTCTTCACAGGCTACCACAACTCTGCAAATGCCTATCTCAGTGCAGAATACATAGATACAATAGCTCCAATTGCAGACTTGGTATAGCTGGCTTGGCAGGGCACCATATACAACCTATGTACAGTTTCTAAAAGGCGTTGATTTACTTGGTCAGTACAGCTGTATGTAAGTATCTCATGGTCTTCCATTGCAGATGACCATCATAGAGTCATCTCTGAACAGTAGTTTTCACCCTCATCCTGATGGGCATCTAGTCAGTATGTACAGATTATAAGTATACAACATACTATATAGTCATTGTTTTAAAACTTAACTTTGTCTTCAAGTAAGGAATAGTCAGCATATACCTTGTCCATTATTTGTCTTAAACCATTATTATCCTCATTGATATACATAGGAAGTGATATTTTTACATACAGTAACTGAACTAAAATAACATGCCTGAAGTTACATACTGAGGCTGTGGTGAAGGTGGGAATAGCATCACCTCTGCATTTACAGCCTACTGCCCTCCTCACTAGAGAGCTCTTACGATGACACTTCCATCACACAGTGACTATCAATGCCCTAAGGTGCACCACAAGAATGATAATAAAATATTTCAATGTTGGTATTACAAAAGGAAAAAAAAAGGCCAGAAGAAAAACATATAAAACAGCAGGAAAAACATGTACATGATGCTAAACTAAGAGTGAAGAACCTGTCTTAGAGAAAAAGGTTACTTGTATCAAATCTAATCTTTCAGGACTGCTACTGCTTCCACTTTCCTGCCTTCTCAGATGAGAATGTTTATAATTCGCTTTGGTTTTGGTAATTTCTATTGCTTTTTAGAAAAAATAGCTCATTTAAAATCCCATACATGCCATGGTTTTCAGAATACCATTTATTCCAGTTATGCCTTTAAATGGACAATTTCTCTCTCACTGCGTGACAAGCTGTATTTTCCATATGGAGAGTTTGGCCTATATTTGGTGTTTCATTCTTCCTGAGTGCACTGAAGAAAGGGATCAGAAGCATGAGGAACCAAAAAAAAGCACACAAACATGTCAGTGTGCATTTCTGTAAAGTATTCTATTCCTTGAAAAGCTACTAGATGTCAAGTCCTTGCACAGGGCTAACACATGCATGCTGAAAGACTCAAAATCAGCAAGAAATACTTGGATTATGCAGCCTGCAAATGTAAATGACACCGTGATACCTTGCATGGCTGTAAGAAGTCAAACCAAAATGAAAAGAAATAGGAGAAGAAAAATGAGAAGAGAAATTGGTCAAATTATACATAGCAGCCCAGCACTGTTGAGCTGTATGAATCTTGTGACTGTAGTGCTGCATATTTGAGTTTTACGCAGCATTCACGTGGTATTTCTAGTCTACAAAACACACTGAAGGCTATGCTTTCAAAAGGAAAGAAAGAAACCCCCTAGAAAAGGCATGATCATCAGTCATCACTAAGTGTGAAGAACATGACAATACATCTATGCACACAGATAACTACATAAAATCAAAGATATTCTTGTGTTTCTAATGTATTTTTTTCTTTTCATATAAGGCTTTAAAAGTGCTATTTGGTTATTGCCAGACGAAAGAAAATCCAGTGAACCTCAGCTGAAGCATTCCTTAAGCTCTTTGAGAATTCATGTCTCAGGCCGCCTTTTCAGTCTGGTTCTCTATGTGGCTGGAGTATTTGATTGTTTCCTACTCTTAGCATTCAGAAAAGCCACAGCTTAGAAAATGACTTGCAGACAAATGTACTCTTTGACAACACCTGTGAGCATAAGGCCCAAGAACTTAGTTGGCTCAGAAAAAATTAAGATCCTCTTCCATTTTAATGTGATCCAAAAGGTCTTTATAATACCTGTCCTTTGGAGACCTCAGGGAAGTATAAATGGTAAGTTACAATGAAAAGATAGAATGACCAACAATTTTTCTTTCTTTTTTCTAGATAGCAAGAGCCCTTCAATCAGTAGGTTTTCCTTTGTAACTGCTGGAGCAGTCATTTCTTCAGTGATAAAGAACTGAATGCATTCAACGAATGCCAGAATTACCAGGTTTCACTTAGCGGACAGTCAAACACAGCTGCTGCTCACTGGAGGACCTGGAGTCTGCTTCCCCCACAGCTGGAGCTGGCACTTCTCACCTGAGGGATGACCTGGCGAACCCAGCAGGCTTTAGAACAGCCTAAATGCAAAGCCTCTGGTATCTTATGAGCAGTGTCTTTAAAACCTATTTTATTACTGTATAATTATGAATTCTATACATATTTGCATGCAGGAGATGGATCACTTCCTCAGAATGCATATGGTTCAAAACTAGAGGTGGGTAGATTCAGATTAGACATTAGGAAGAAGTTCTTCACCATGAGGGTGGTGAGACACCGAAACAGAGAGGTGGTGGAAGCCCCATCCCCAGAAATTTTTAAGGCCAGGCTGGATGGGGCTCTGAGAAATCTGATCTAGTGGGAGGTGTCCCTGGCCATGGTAGTGGGGCTGGAACTAAATGATCTTTAAGGTCCCTTCCAACCCTGACAATTCTATGATTCTATGCATAGATAAGGCAAACAAATACTTAGACCTAAGCACATATAAAGCCTCACCAAGGACTTGCTTCAGTTTCACTCCAGAGCAACTTCACAACAGCAGATTTACAATATCTAAACAGTTTTTTTAAAAATAAAAGTAGATTATCTCTGTCAACGTTGTTTCTCTTATGAGGAAGGAAATGCAGGGTTTTGTGAAGTTTCCCATGGCAGCTCTTGGTCCCCATGCCCAGTGATGCTGTCCCAGTTGGGGAAGAAATAAGCTGGCAGCGAAGGCTGAGTGTTGCACAGCCAAGTGCACTTTCAGTCTCCAACACTGAATCTTAAACTTCTGGGGTATCTGTTTGATCCCAAATAAAAAACTGGCTAAATAAATGAAATGTAGAAATATTAAGCCATATAGCTGACTCACAAGATGAAATAGTAATGTCAAAGAACTTTTCCCTTTGGTCTTGAAGAGACTGATCAAAACCTAAATCTGAAACTGAATCATATTTTTACTGTGCAAAGAGAATTGATCAGCAACATAAAAATAGAACAGCAAAACAGTAATTTCTTCTCCATTATGGGAATTGTATCACACAAAATAAACAACTTCTTCATATTAAGCAGCTGCATGTAAGAGTTATTTCCAAGGCTGACAACTGTTTGCTCTATGTAATTTAGAAGTCTGAAGGATTTTAAATTCCAGCACATGGTAGAGATCTGGTTTTGTCTGAACAGGTCCAAGGCATAGTCTAGACCAAGATTAATTTTTTTTCTAATGCCAATGGAAAAATATTACTTCACTTAATTTCTAGAGAGTATGTGTCTGACTGAAAATAACTCAGGAAGCACAGGAAATGACAGTTTGATAATGAGACAAAAATTGTAAGAGAAGTCTTTTGAAATAAATTTAAACATGCTCTAAATTTCTCATGTTATCTGATCTTCCTTAGTCATCTGTCATTCTTCTTATGCTTCTGCGTACTTTTTTCTGCATGTACAGTATTTATTCAAAACAAAATACTCCAACAAAATTGATGAAATTGCATATTCTAACTGACTTTAAGTGTAGATTGGGTAAGTAAGGATATCACCAGTTTCACAGTCGGGGGACACATTTTTGCAACCTTCTCCATATTTTAGTCTTTTTTTGTTTATTTACAAAAGGAACAGAATTGTGGTATGGTTATTTTATATAAAACATGAGTGAAGTTAGTATTTTGCAATGGAAGTTTAAACTACTGTTGTGTCAGGAAATAACTATAGCTTTACTACTAACTTTTCTGTATGATCCTATCAAAATTTCTGTCAAAACTCCCTGTTTCTAAATCTGACCATGTCTCTAGCAACTTTGGAGGGATGGAGAGAATCAAGAAAGATAATAAATCTTCTCATTTCCTCATAGAATTTGCTGTCTAATCTCACTGCATATAGAGAACTCATTCTTATCTTCCACTGTTCATGAGAAGAGGGTAAACTATAAATCCAACTGAAAACATTTGTGGTTTTGCCTACCATCCAAAGCAAATTTTAATTGTTAATTATGTGTGACTTTTCTCCTCAGGCTTCAAGAAGCTAGGTTAAAAGATGCACCTCCAAAGGAGATCTATATATACATGTGTATATATATACACATATATGCACATACACACTGTACTTTCCTGCACTTCTAAAGAGTTGAAGAGCAGTAGCTGTTGAAAGAATAGACATCTTGCATAATCCACATCTTGACACTCAAATCATTTAGAGATACTGATACAGAGAAACCAGCAGTTGTACTGCTGTAGTGGGAAACACCTCTTAAAGACATTTTTTCAAAACCAAAGAAATTTTAGTAAACTGTACTACAGATCTCAACGTTAAGAGGTCTATTCTTAGAAGACACAAGGACAAGTCAGCTACAATTTACAAAATAACAGGGAGAATCTCCATTGGTAGGTAAATTTACAAAATTATGGTCAAAATCTCTGAGCTCAACCATCTGCATTTTGATTCCACAAGTTTAGAAGTAAAGCTTACATCTGGTCCAGTCTTATTTCAAACTGGTGAGCCACATGCTGTTCTCATTTAAACGTAAGAAAGCTCAACATGTCTGAAATGTTTTAATGTATGCATATGCAAATTATTAAAACTTGTGTAAGATTAAATGTCAATGCCTTCATGGCTAATTGATATACATTATCTAACATCTATTTCTATAATTTCATTTCCCTCTAGTCCCTGCTCATTTTGCATTCTGAAGGAGAGAAGGGCAGTTTTTCAGCTGACCTAATGAAAACACTGCCACGACAAATGAGAAACCAACCTGTGTGCAGTGGAGTCCAGCTGGAGAGAATGCTAATTCTCTGCCTCAATACTGCCTTCAAAGAGATTATTCAAGCCTCTCTCTGACATGGAACACAGTGATCAGCCAGCAAATGCTAGAGATGAAAATAACCTTTATCTGTTTCAACAAAAAGGTGAACTAAAAAAAGCAGTCAGTCATGTCCTGAATGTTTACTATTAGCAATAAACAAAGTGACTTTCTTTAGTGCTTATTCAATAACTTTCATTGATAAGTTTGTTACTGCAGACTCTGGTATTACTAAATCAGTATAATTTATCTAGATAAGGCAAAAGAAGGAATAAAATAAGCAATAGGGACCTGATGTTTATAAAAAAAACCCCAAACAAAACCAAAACCAACAAAACTTGTTACTGAAATCTGACAGATGCCTGGGAAATGTGGGAAACAGACTTTACAATTTTGCATATGAAGACTACACACACTGAAGCTCTGAGTTTACTGTCTTTGTAAAGTGAGTACACTGATTTACATAATACAGGTATCAAATACCCCCAAATCCTAAGGGTAACTCAGATGAAAAAATGTAGCTCAGTCCCCACCTATCAAAGATGCATGAATGGACCAATGCCAGCAAATGAATCAAAAGACTAAGCATAATGAAAACCTTGTTAAGATAACAAAATATATCACTAGAGAAATTATTTAAGATTTCTGAATTTTCACATGCAGAAAAAAAGTATCCAAGTGAGGCAAAGGAAGTAACCGTGAATGCATCTAACTCATTAACGGACACTACCTTTTGCTCATGAACAGTAGTCTTTTAAACTTGCAGTAATTAGTGACATAGAAAAGTCAATATATTTTATCTTAGTCTAATCATATTTTTTAAATGTCTTCATGAAAGCAGGCTGAAGTTATCTGCTGTAGAAATATGTATGAATAAAGTCATGACTACAGTGTACTCTGAGTGAAGCAGTATGTCACACAGTAATAATCAAACCTGGCAGTGCCTTCCATGACTTATGAGTACATCATGATATTAATAGCAAGCTTTCATATGGTGCTTTCTAACAGCAATATCAAAGCACTTTAGAAAAAGAGGAGCATCACTATTTCCATTTTACATACTAGGAAGTCAGACACAAAAATGGCCTGACAGGGTTAAACATTGAGAAAAGACGAAGTCCATCTCTAGACACTGAAGATTTTTTGTAGTTACAGGCAATTCATCAAGTTTGATAAGTATTTGATTTCTTCTTAGAAAACAAAAAGATAAAAATAATTCAAAAAAGATTTGAAGCATTTAACAGCATAGACAATCTAATGGCAAATTTAAACATGCATTGGCATCTAAAAGTAGGATTTTTAAATTTATACTTGCATTGCTTTGGTTGGTCATGATAAACTGTAAATACTCAAAATTATGAAAATTGTGCTACAATTACACTGAACACTATTATGGGGTCCTACTATCCAGAAATGCATTGTGCACCTGCAAAATGGGCTGAATCGATTTCTAGTGAGATTTTCAAATTTTATCTCTAGAAATTGGAGTAGTAAAACTGTGATGCTTTACTTTCAGCACAGGAATATGGGGCTTTGAATTACAGTGAGAAAATGTCCCAATTTTGTCATGCCATGGAACAGGACTGCCACTGATCATGCTGGCAAAGGGGCTTATTCTTTTGTATGGAGCTCAGAACCCATTTAAGTGATTTTTTTTTTTCCATTTTATTTAAACTTCTCTCCTATCTTTCCTATTTTAATTAAAAAATAAAACCAGGCACCTCTTACAGAAAGTGAAAAGATTTCAAAGGCTTTGTACACAATCACATAGTGTGTTCCAGAGAAATCACACCTATGAAGGGTATACATTTGTAATTCAACACAATGACAGCAAAAAGTAACTGTCACTGAAACATAAAGGCAGATCTACACAGTGGCAGTCAGAAGTTGCTATTGCTGTGAACAGCATTCAGACTATTCAGAATATCTGGACAATGATTAATAAAAATGGCAACTTACATGCCACTGGCCATTCATGTGGCATAACATTGTCAGTGCTGGATGGCTTGAGCTGTCAAGTAGTAACCATTGCCCCATTGCAAGAGGCCTTGCAGAACTTCAGCAGCTCATTCCACTCTGTAAGTATCATAGCCAAAGCTATGGGAATGCAGCAATATACATGATGACACAACTAAACTTAAGTCAGCTCAGTAACTTCTTGAGGAAATCGTATTATTTTTCCATACAATACGCTGGAAATATTTTTATTTATATACACACACATAAGTATTTCCTGACAGGTGCACTGCCCTTAAGGAAAAAAAAAAATAAATCTCAAACTGAAAGACACAGTCTGGAAAGGAGATAGAGGAAGAAAGAAAACCACATACACAGCTTCATCTGATGGGTGATCTGTAAATGAAGAAAAGCCAAACCCTTTCAAATGTAATTTATTAATGAGCAATGCTTAAAAATTCATTTTGACTAAGGAGAAAGATGACCACACATAATGAATTCTAAAAAGACAATCTGTTCATGGAAAGAAGGACCAAGCAATGGTGGAGCAGAACAGAAAGCAACATGTTACCTTACTTCAGTATCAGTACTCATACAAGATGTATCTGGAAAGGTCTCCTGAAGGTCATCAGATTGGGACTGTTTCATACTAACTGATGATGAAAATGGAGACTGAAGCATTTGGAGATGTGCCACACAGAGGCTTCCAACATGTAGTTAATGCTGGAAGTTTTACTTTCATAAGTAACTTGTTTTATTTAAACAGCTTATATCTTTTGGTCCCTTGTCCATATTTGAGAAATTTCATGTTGTCGTGGCTTAACCCCAGCTAGTAACTAAGCACCACCCCTCATTCCCTCTCTGGTGGGATGGAGGAGACAATCAAAAGGGTAAAAGTGAGAAAACTCATGGGTTGAGATAAAGACAGTTTAATAGATAAAGTAAAAGCCACACACACAAGAAAAGTAAAATAAGGCATTAATTTGATACTTTCCATGGGCAGGCAGGTGTTCAGCCATCTCCAGGAAAGCAGGGCTCCACCATGGGTAACGGTCACTTGGGAAGACAAATGCCATCACTCCAAATGTCCCCTCCTTCTTTCAGCTTTATATGCTGAGCATGATATCATATGGTCAGGAATATCCCTTTGGGGTCAGCAGTCCCAGCTGTGTCCCTGCCCAACTTCTTGTCCACCCCCAGTCTACTCACTAGTGGGGTGGGAGGTAGAAAAGGCCTTGACTCTGTGTAAGCTCTGCTCAGAAATAACAAAAACATCTCCATATTATTAACACTGTTTGCAGCACAAATCCAAAACATAGCCCCATACCAGTTGCTATGAAGAAAATTAACTCTGTCCCAGCCAAAATCAGCTCACGTGTAATTTTTAGTTCACTATAATGAAGCAGGAAGACCACCTAGCTGTACTTTTCTCTGGAGACTACTGTGACTTTGTTTGCTAAATCCTTTTCATCAAAGAGGCATTACAAATCCATTGCTGGAGCCACAAATTTAAGCCAGCATCTGTGCCTTCTGAGAACTGAATCTTAAAGCAGGACACTCCTGTGACAATCCTACTAGAAAGAATAGGTTTTCAGATGCCTAAAATTGCTGAAGTCATTTAAGTTTCTGACAGGGTAAAAACCACATTTCCAGCATTGCACAGGACACATTTCAAGGGCAGAACTGAAAACAACATTTATGGATTGTGCAGACACAGCAGTCCCCAAAAAAATTTCAACAAAGTCTTACTACCTATAGCAAAGGATTTAGAAAACCTGCGTAGTCCAACTTACTCTTAAAGGTATTAAACTCCAGAAACTACAAAGTTCTTCTTAGAGCCTCAGAAATAAGGTGTATCAAATGATTTAGGAGATTGCCAACCTCTCCCATTGGTCGGATACAGGTGGTGAACCCCATAGCTTTGTTGTATTTAACATCCTCTCCTCAGAGCACACAATTCTTGGTGCTGCTATGGGTGTTAGAAAAACACTGAAACAATTCATCTGGCCAGATGCTGACAACTGTTGCCCAAAATGCTCCTCTGACAGAGAAAGAGGGCATAATGCTTCACCTGTGGTTCCTCAGGATAGATTCCCTACCTTGAGGCATTCTGCCGTGTCATATGGTACGTGTCTGCTTCTGTACCTCTCTGGAGTTTATTTCTCCAGATCATTCCTAAGCTTTGTCATTCTAGAAGTGATAACCGCATGTGATGGGGCTGTGGCCCAAGTGCACTGATCCAGAATCTGTATTACAATGATGTGCTGCTAATTCTCTGAATCTTTTTTTCTCTGGCCAGCAACAAATTCAGCAACATCTCCTCAGCATATCTTCATCTTTTATGCTTTATCTGTTACAGGAACTCACTTCCACAGGAACTTCCTTCAAACTGATCAGCCTATTTCTTCTTACTTCTTGTTTCTTCTGTTGCTGCTTCTCTCTTTTGTTGCTTCTCTCTGACTGTTTCAGTTTCTGCTTCTTCTCAAACTGGTCGGTTCCCAGTTAATATAGCTCTAGCCTCACCCACCACCCCAACCACGATCACCTGGGGGAAGGCAGGGCCTCATGTAGGTGGGCCAGGTTCTGTCTCTAGGGTCTGAAACCACTCAGGGAACAAAACATGTTGCTGGGTTGTGACTCATCCATAGGTCAATTCCAACTCAGGGCCCATAGCCCAGGCCCCAGCACTTCAAATGAGAAGTAGATAAAGCCTTTAAAACCCCCTAAGTGGACAATTGTTTAATGGTGCATTCCCGGGAAATACTTTCCAATCCAAACCCATTATTAACTAACTGATGTCAGAGTTCAACAACTTCATTCTCTGTATCTTTAGCCTCATAATCATAAATGTCAGACAGCATTACTAGTCACTATTTGTCCCTCGTTATTTTTTCCCTCACTGGTATTTATGTCACTTAGTTCCACCAGTTTATTGTGTACCAGTTTCAAAGGAGATAATTTTTAATCAGCTTTTTTAGTTTGATGATTTGTAGTTTCCTGTAACTATTCCTTCTATTATAGTTAGGAGAAGAAAGAGGTAAAAGCACTATCACTATTTATTGTCTTCATAGCATTGTATCATCTCTATCTTGCCTAAATAGTACAAAGAGGTATTGAACCAAGTGCTTTCATATCTGCTAAATGTTCTTTTTACATTATTCATGTGTAATTGTCAAAGTATCAATAGAGAGCATCATGGCTTAGGCCCTGCTGGCAACTGTGCACATTCAGCTGCTTGCTCAATCCTCTCCCTCTCTGGTGGGATGGGAAGGAGAATGGGGAGAAAAAGGTAAAGCCTTGTGGGTTGAGAAAAGGACAGTTTAATAGAACAGCACAAAGAGAGAAGGAACAACATGAATAACAATAATACTAATGAAATAACATATCGAGTGAGTGATGTACAACACAACTGCTCACCAACAAGAAGTCTCCATCTGACCCTGCACATGCTTCCCCCTTATATACCAAGTATGATATCAAATATCCCCTTGGCTGGTTCAGTTCAGCTACTCTGGCTGTGCCCCCTCCCAGCTTCTTGTGAACATTAACCCTATCCTAGCCAAACCCAGGACACAGAGCTAGTAAACCTTCCTGCACCTACATGAAAAATTGAAAGCTACAAGACACATAGCACAGTGAGGTGGTGAAAACTGTTTTCTAGGTAGAAAATTTACATTTTGGATGCACTGAGCTGGATGTACAACATCCTTCTAGGATGATGTGGAACACTGCTGGCTTGCCAACCCCTGCAGCAGTTTTGGTGTTAGCCATTACACACACAGCACTGGCGAGACATCTGAACCATCCCATGGTTCAGCATGTGGCTGAAAAGCTAAGGACTGGCCAATTTTACAGTATCAGAAAGACCAGATGCAGTGGGTTGGGGAAGCTTGTTCTCAGTTACTCTTAAAGGCACCTTGAGGAAAATGCCCTTTGGCCTTTTCATGTTAGCAGAACTGAATTTCACCACCTGAAAAAGATCCTAAAATGTCACCCCAGATCATTCACAAGACATGCTGGAACACAGGTCTTGTAAATAATCCCTCCACTTCCAACCATCTATACCTTTCAGTAACAACTAATAAAAGTAATTAGTCTACAAGGGTCCATTCCACTCAGTTTCCTCTTCATTTACTTTCTCAGCTCTTTAGGACCACATGTTGCTCATTGCTTCTGTCTTAAGCCACAGTAAAACTGACAGTAATTCTTCCTTACATATTTTATACAAAGGAGGAAACACAACATTAACCCTATGCCCTGGGGTGTTCCCTTCCTCTGGCACTTTCAGTGACTGAAAAATTTACCTATTTCTCTTCTCATTCACAAAAACCTTGACTCGGCTGTGAACAAGCACCTTCAAAAACATAATAAGATAGTTCTGCTGGCTCTGTGCTCCTTAGAAGACCTTTTAAGCCTGAGGCAGCAAGATGCACTTGGACCTAGTTTTAAGAAGCTGTCACTAAGACTGATCATGGTAAGCAGTGGTGAGGCAAAAGCAATAGCTTCACCTTCTAATGGACACCTGGATAATTAGGTAGGAGAGGAGAAGGAAAAGCAGCCAGTGTATTTTGAAGAGGGAGGTAGCACTCAATGCAGTGGGAGAGGAAGTGTAGGAAGTGGCATGAGACAGTCTTTAAGTGAAAAGTTGCTATGGGCTGGGCTGAGAAGGGTCCAAAAGGGACCACAGGGGAGTGCTCAGTCTCACCACAGACACTCAAAAGCAGTGGTGTATGGAAACCTTGTTGTCCTTATTATTGCCTGATTTGCAGTATCTGACTCAAGAGCAAGCCCATCAGTTATCACATCCACAGTATCAATATCTGCTAAATACACATGCAGATCTTTTCCATGGTGTACATCAGCCTTCACCAGTAATTTGTACATTTTGTGTTATCCCCCATCCCCAACACAAATATCATTTAGGCCACATGATTTCCTAGGATCTACATTATCCAACTGATGACACTTAAACATTTAATCTGAAAGCCTAAATTCAGATGTCTAAGTGTCTTTGTCAGGCTACAATTTCCATTTGTGCTGTAGTAGATGAAGCAGCTCCACCATATCAAACAGCAACACAGAAAATCCAGCTTTCATCTGGCACTCTGCTGTTAGGCATGCTTGTAATTCACCCTGTCCACAAATTTGATTCTACTGAAAACAAGAGTTAAGGGCCCTTGACTGGCATCAAAACTGCTCAGGAGTTTTCTCTGTGCTCCTGGCAAGCCCGTAAAGATGATGGCAAGTAAAGATGATGCAAGTTCACTGTTTCAGAATAGTACAAACCATGTATTACACAGAAAGTCTGTCTCAAAGCATGAATTACTGACTTGACTTCTTGACTCCTTGTTGAGTGCAAGGGCTTCTTCTATTAAATCAGACTGTGACTATAAGAAAGAGGTAATAAAAAACCCCAGGATTAAATGTTCGAAAGTCAGCTATCCTGCCATGTCTACAATTTAGGTTACAGGTCTGAACTAACTCTCAAGACAGAACTCATCTGCTTAACAGTCAAATTTCTCACACTTCATATTCCACTTTGTATAGGTGTGAAATTTGCTATGGGAACTTCACAGTATCACCTAGAAATTTATTTGCATTGCCATGTTGCAGCTCTATGTACTCCCAGAGAAGAAATGCATACACCTGTCATTTCAGAAGACAGAACAGGGCCTCACATATTCTCTTAAAAGGACTATTTTTGAAATAATGACAAGTCTTCAAAATGGGAGTCACCCCACACACACACTCCCACAATTTAGCTTATATCATAGTGTGTAGGGAAATCCTCCAAGAGGAAGAAAAAAAAGACCAACTCCATTGGGCTGAAAGTCAGGTCTTCCAATTCTCGGGTGATTGCTCTACAGAAAAAGGCAGGTACCCCATCCTCTGACTGTATCTTAAAAATAAACTACAGCCGAGACCACACTGCATTTTGCCACAGTGGTCTTGGACAGATGCATGAGAAATTCATTCCCTGAACACACGCAGGAGACTGCACTCTTCGGAGGATTTAGGTGAAACAATACTTAAACCGAGATTCATCCCATCTAATTATAGCACTTCACAGACAGGTCCAAGTTACAAGAACAACCAACTGCGTAGACTCATTATGTAAGGAGTGGAGGGACACAGGCACCTTCAGGCTGATTCACACGTTAGGTACATATCTGGCTGCTAAGAATGGGGTTGTTTGAAGATGGAACAAAATCAAATGTAGGAACCCAAGGAATTAATAGTCAAATAGAAAATACCTACTGTGTTAGGAACCTCCCAAAAAAGTGTTCAATGTCAGAGGTTTAGTGGGAATTTGGACTCAGGTACCTAAGGTAAGCTCAAGTCCTATTTTAGGCAAAGCTCTCATTTGGATCTTTTATCTTACCTATTTAAGGCAATTCAAAAGAATAAGAAATAAAATATCATTAAAATTAACCAATTTATTACCTGGATTTGCAGATAAACATGTAGCAAGTACCCTGTGCTTGGGCTCTCTATTAATTCCTAAGCCTTTGAAGCTTTGAGGACAAATATCAAAACTGAAAAATATTCTGTCTGCTGTATGTCACCTCTTTACTGCTAAATTAATATTTATTATTCCACAAAAACAGTTGGAAAATGTAACCACCCATTTTAAATTGCTCTTGAGGAGTTATGAATAATGAGAGGTACAAAATGCACTAATTACTTATGGTCAAAAGCCATTAAGGTGGAAACACAGTATTTCAGAGTATAATTGTAAGAGGTAGTAAAACTTTAACAGCATATCAGGTTGGATTTCAAACACTAAAATAATTGTTTTCTGGCTACCTGCATCTTCCTCAAGTTTTCCTAAACCAACTTTCTTTAGATAGTCTATTACATATTAAAAAGTCTTGGCAAAATATGCTCTTATTCAACTATATAATAACTTCCTCTATACTGAACAATATACACAACACTGACAAATGACGACTGGCTCAAAGATTCCAGAGCAGGAATCCACAAATAGCTCCTATGCATGAATTATTAATCCTTCCTCCCCCTCCCCCAAGTTCATAAATCAATCTGATTACATACTTGTGGACTGAAACAGCAGAATGCATACTCCACATTAGTTCATTATTTTTTCCTCCAAATCTGATGCATAAATGCCTAGTACTGATACCTAGCTAGTCACTAATCAAAATATGAATTTTCATTAGCTCAGCTAGGATACAGTTGTATTCAGTGCACAAAAAACAGCACAATTTTTATAAAAATATGTCTAGAAGCGAACAGCTCAATAAGCAGAACTTCTCCTCTACACTGTTCCTCTGAGAAGTTGTTAACAAGTTTCCTTTTTCTGTCACTTGCTGGTCAGTTGAATCATTTATAGATTTATAAAGTCAAAATTAGATTTCCTCAAGGAAGTATTAAAATTCTGCAAAGATCAGGATTGAAAAGGTGGGACAAAATACATCTCTCATCTAAATGCTGTCTAAAAAATCTAGATGTCTGGTTAGTCATCCAAGTTAGTCATTTGCACCGTTGAACATTTGGAGGAATAGCTCCACGTTGGGGGAGCCTCCTTCTCACTGCTTACTATGGAGAAAGCATAGACCAGTAGTTTAACTGGACACACAACTTTAGATCACTAAGACCAGCTTAAACATCTAGATGAGTTATTGGTTGACATCAGAATCTTGGACTTTTTTTGATCTGTTTTTCATTTTAACTGCACCAGTTCAATGATCGAGATCATTGTGAGGGCTTCCAAACACTAATACCAACATGAGCCAGAGGACAAGAAGACCTAGCTAAGAGCAAGGAGGATGCCAGATCTCCTCTTTTGATGGCAGTGTAGATTTATAGCAGAATAAAGAAAATTACCTCTCACAGTACAAAGGATGCCATTATTCTCTCAGTGTGCTTCTGGAACAGAAATCCTTTTGCCTGGGCAAGGACAGAATTTACTGAGTAAGTGTTTCCATTTAGAAGTAAAAAATTCTCCTTACAGTGATTTCCAGTTATTAACTTTTCTGATGTTTATTTTAGCTAATTAATTAACATTATGAAACAGTATTTCATATCAAAATTATATTCAGCCAACTTCCATGATTTCACTTGATTTTTGTAATCAGTGATCTCTAAATATTTACACTCTCTCTGATATTATTATTTTCCAGACAAAAGAAGCTGTCATCTCAACTTTACAGTTCTAGAAAACAAACTGCAGTTCTACAAATCACCAATATCAGATACAGGAATCAACAGTATTAGATACAGGAAGATAAATCTTAGAGCTTTAGGCCAGCAAATTTATTAAAATGACATTGAAGAACATAAGGGAGTTCAAGACACTGAAGAAAATAGCCCAAAAGAATACACAGCCTTACACAGTTAATGCTTATCTGCTACAACAGGTACAATAAAATTCTGCAATGTTGTTCCTCTAATTTCAGAAATAAAAGGCAATGTATGATTAGAAATATTTAAGGATATGCTAAAGAAATTATGAAATCTGAAATGCTTGTGAATAGCAGCACTATAACTAGCTGTCCAAACAATACCTGGCACAGGACTAGTAGTAACACAACAGAGGCAAAAGGTGAAAGAGTAAGATTCCTCACAAACTGCAGCAGAACAGGAACTGCCAACATCCCACACGTGTATTGAATGGCTTGAAGTGCAACCCCTGTCCCTGCTCTGAGACAGGGCTTCTATCAGTATCCCAAATCTTAACGCCTCACAGGCAGAGGAGGAAAGAGAGATGGTAGGGGAACCTACAGGTCAAGATGTGCTATGAAGGCTTGGAAAGGGAGCTACACAACTGCCATAACAATCTTAACTGATAAATATTATGTACTTGACTAGTAAACAGGATGTCTTCAAGGCAGTCAAAGACTAAATATTCTATAAAAGACATTGGTGTTACTGTCCAAACGTCCCACTTAAAGATACACAACTGAAAACAGTTGCTCACATCTATATACTTGGGAAAAGTAATTAACCAGCTCAAAAAGCACAGTACTCAAGACACCAACTGGCAGGTGGTGCACAACATAGAACACTTAGAACCAATCCAAATGTACATAAAGAAGAAACATAGTTCAGATGTAGGCTGCGAGGTCCCACCGAGCAACTCTTCAACTGTGGGAACATAGTGTTAAGTTATCAGCTTGTCCCAGATAAAGAAGCTTTTGTGACAAATCCCATGACAAACCCAGTTACATTTCTGGCCAAAGCTGAACAAGGAAGATATGGGACCACAAACAAAGCGTGGACTGGCTGACCACTGTTAGTGAAGGTGTAGCACACCAGACCACCAACAGTGGAGCAAGGCCCTGGCATGGCCTGCAGCAGCCATGGACAGCAGGGCCACCTGGAAAGACAGGCTCTGGAAGACATAGCCAGGACAACAGTACTCTAAACTCTGCAAACAATCTCATCTCCACCAACAGTCAGTGCCAAAAACAGATGCCAAACTGTAAATGGTAGAAGAAGCTGACTCCCTCTGAACCCTTCAGTTCAGGCAGACTCTGTTGCTAAGTCTTTAAAATCTGGAGAAACACAGCTCCCTCTGAAGTCTGCATACTCCAAGCAGTAAAATGAAGGGGGAGATGATGAAGACTTTGCTGGATCTGAACAATGAACATTTTCCTTTTGTTACACTTTGAGAAGCAGAAAAACTTTTAGAAAAAAAGATGACAAAACCAGCAATGGAGTCAACATCCCCTGAAAGGTTGCCGAGGCAGCTTTGCATGTCTGCTTTCAGCTGCTTAGCAAGCATGATGGCATCCATTACACTTAGTTCACATTTTAAAATAATTAGAGCCTACGGAACAAGTAGCAACTTGGGAATGTTACTCTACATAATACACTGTACAGCAAGACAATTTCTTCAGAGAATTACTCTTTTTCCAAAGAAGATCCAAACCAAGATACTCTAGCCTCAATATCCTGACCCTTCAGCAAGGAACAGCAAGCAAGAAACTGTGCTGCTAGCTCTCTTCTTCCTCAGGCCAACATCAAATTCAGCAACATCCCCTCAGCATACCTTCATCTTCTGTTCTTTTATTCTTTATCTGTTTGCTCTTCGCCATCTCAAATCAGCTAAGGGGGAACACACCACTGAAATAGAGCTCATCAAGCTCCGCCCAACAAGAAGCTCCTTTAACTGTCCCCAACAGGAAGTCTCTTCAAACAACAGATCAACTTCTGTTTTCTTTTCACAAACTGGTCAGTTCCTGGTTAATATAGTTCTAGCCTCGCCCACCACTCCAACCATGATCACCTGGGGGAAGGCAGGGCCTCACACAGGTGGGCCAGGTTCTGTCTGTGGGGCCTGAAACCACTTGGGGAACAAGATACACTACTGGGTTGTGATTCATCCATAGGTCAACTCCAACAACAAATGATTGATCATAAAAATGTCTGCATTGATTGAGCATATAACAACCTCTGCAGCACCTGCAGTACTTAAAAAATAGCAATGGAGCATGTTTGCCTCACCACTAGCTGAGTAGTATTGAGGTGGAACTTTAATTAGTTAAATGGTAAGTTAACTAATTTTAGTATTTACTTCCAGAGGAAATAAGATACATAGGAACGATTTTTCATTCCTGTGCATGCTACTAAAATAAAAGTGAATGCAGTTTGGGAAAGCCTGTATTCTTCTCATATCTCTTACCAAGCCCTGAGGGACATACCAAAAGTAAACAGAGTTGAAACATTATTTTGTTTTAAAATAACATTTCTTTTTCCATTAAATTATGACTTTACTAAATAGGAAGTCATAATCAAAATTATACTAGGTTGGATTTAGACAGTAATTAGTTCTAAATAAAACCTATCAGCCTTACTGAACATAAAGTAATGACATTATCACTTCAGATCACTAATTGTGAAGATTAGCACAGCTATCTAATAATTTATGTAAGCAGAGATAAAACAACCCAGGGAGAATGTTTTTCTAACATTAACTTCTTTTTTATTATATGAGCAAGAATCGATTATAGCAGCTGATATTAAACAAAAGAAAAAATAGATGCTGCATTTATGTTAGCACTGTGGTTTAGCTTCTGTTAGTAACCAAAAATGTAAACACACTTGTACGGGTTTTTTTCATGTGTCTATTATGTACATTTGTACATAATATTTAATCAAGGCATCTGATATTTACCTTGGTTAGGTAGGTGCCTTTTGTTCATTCAGCACAAGAAACTGATGATATATTATTCTGTTATAAGCAACTTCTTACATCATTGCCCATGTATTAATTTTTTTAAATTCCTACTCTTGAACAGCTTTACCAGCTAGCACAGTCTAGTACTGACTGTCTCAGCCAAAAAAACCCTCAATCATTGCTATCTGATGTAATTTTTTTCAAAAAATGGAAAATTCCAAAAGGCATAGTAAGAAAAATATTTTAGAGATAAGACTATTGCAAAACTAACATTTTAACTTTATTCTTTTCACAGCAAAACACTCCTCTATATAATTAAAAAATCAAATAAAATCTTAAAGAACTTTAATTATGTTCTATGAATTACCTGAATTTATTTAAAAAGTGGTTCTTCAGTGGCCTAAAACTCTGGATCATCAATGCACTAAGACAAACAAGTAGAATTTACATGCTAATAAAATCACATAAAAAGAAAGATAAAAAGCAAACAGAGTTTAAGGGTTCTGAAAAGACTTGGTGATTAACACCTAATTCTTCTTAATTTTTCCTTTAAAATGCCAATTAATTTACAGACAAAATATTTCTAATAAAACACTACATTTTTACGCATACTGAATTTCTTGTAATATTTAAGTATGCTCGTCTACTTACAAACTGTAGCACTACATTACTGCATTTCCAGTATGATTTCAAAGTATTCCAGAAAGAAATAGTAGAAGCTCTCACATGAAAGCTAGCAAAGTTTTGCCTTGTGAAGAAATGACTAGGAGAATTTTACCATGTAGATCTCTGTTCAACTTTACACCAAAATTAAAAAAAAAGTATGAAGTGCATCCAAAATGGTACATGAAGTACAAGTAGCAGGAGCCTCATATACACACAGAAAAGTGCTGAGTGTTTTAACAGGTCACACAGAAAAAATTCTGATCATCTTTTTTTTGTCGAATCACATTTTAAACCTCAATAACCACGCAACATAAAGAAATCCAGTGAGTAAAGACCATTGGTAAAGCAGAAGTATTTCTTACTGCTAGTACCACTAGTCATAAGCCATTTTGCATTAACTGAAATTTTCAATCAAAATACCAGAGTAGGAAAGGCAATGAGGTAAGAAGGGCAGCAATGAAGCTGTGGATTATCGTGCAAGGATGTGCCAGTGTCACAATACCCAGACCTCCCAAAGAGCAGGGGAACATTCCTGAAATAGCAAGGCAAGGCGACTGGAATCACCAGGAAGAGCAGGACAAAAATCAAACAGCACGCTCAGGCTTAAAGATCAGAAGTTGTATTTTCCTGCTGAGCTCTCTGGAAAGGGAGCCAAAAGCAGCACCCAGCCGTGAGGTACGCGGTGCGAGCAGAAGTCCCTCCTTTATACCGTGTTGCCCTGGATCAGTGGAGTAAAATCAGGCCAAGCTCCACAGTGCGACGGCATGGACTAATCAACATAAAACAAAGCCATTCCTGGCACCAGCAGCTCATCATTTACAAACATGTGATTAACATGAACATAATATCATCTTTGTTCTCCATTTGAAGCAGCTATCAAAGAAGATTCAATGCAGAAAAAAAAGGCATAAAAGCATGTGCAAGTAGAAGACTTCTCATGGAGTTCAGCTGAACAGAAACTCCAAAACTGGAGTTTCTCATTTGGGGACTTGCTATCAGTATCAAAAAGAATAAAGTTCAAACTGCTAACACTGATCTGAACCCCAGAACAGCACTGAACTTGTTCCGAAAGCCATAAAATGGAAATACACATTTATTTGACTTTTATAATAATATCAATTTAGGAAATAGAAGAAGTGTGACTGCACACTTACACTGTTATGATGTTAACCATTTCAGGAAGATAATTTAAATATTGGCTTTTTGGGGGGAAATAAGTTTAAAATTTGAAATGAAAAAATCAGAAGTTGATTTGTCATGTCACAGTATCAAAATATTACATCATCCTCCTGCTCCACTAATTTCTAAAGTTCACTTAGAAAGCACAACCCATCTGTAGCTCAGCTCTTTATTTCAGAAGAAAAAACAGTTTCGTGGTCTGGTGAAAACTGTTCTTCATACATCCACAAGCAGAAGAGAGCAGCCCAATGAACCACACTCTACTCCCCCAGGTCCCCAGGAACACAGAACATCAGATAATTGCATTTCTATTCTACAGAAAGAGCTCTACAGTGTAGACATGGCACTTCAGGACATGGCGTAGTGGTCATGGTAGTGCTGTGCTGATGGTTGGACTTGATGATCTAGAGGTCTTTTCCAACCTTAACGATTCTATGACTTGCTACACTCATTCTTATACGTAAGAAGTGAATCCAGGTTTTCTACCTATCTGCTGAATTTGATTTAAAATGTTAGAGCTTATCAGAAAGTAGTATCAGGCTATACTAATTGGCATATATTCTGGAATGCTTACCAAGTAAGTATACTGCCCTAAAAAAAAGGACCAATAATAGTAATACAAAATGGAATGGGAAATGTCATCTATGCAGAGATCTTTTTCCTTCCCTTATGCTCTCAGCAATTTAAAAAAATATTTCTGCTAACATATTGGTTTGTGTCAAATATAAACTGAAGACATTTGAGGACATGGTCTTTGGTGTTTATGCCTCATGGTTATAAAATTAGCCTCAGATCCATTATTCCAAATATAAAAAGATTTAAATTTTTAAACCTGAAGTGGAAAGTGCACATCTAATGCTTGGAGCTGTGTGTTACTTAGGAAATATTTTGCATCCTGCTTGTGCCCTAGGAATTGAATTGTATTACTTTCAACAGAATTAACATAGTTTTGATGGGGAAAAAAAAAAAAAGAAGATAGACTATATTAAGTTTTTAATGCTGAAATAGATCTGGTATGCAGTATCAGTATGCAACAATCTATACTCTATTTGCATCTATTCTCAGCATATTATTCCACAAACACTTTTTAAATGACCACAGTACTTATATTAATAACAAATTAATATTTGTTTTTCATTTAATACATCTGCATTGAATGGTTCCTGAATGTTCAAAGTAAATGAAACACATTTATTTTTTTGTACTTATAATTGTGAATTTCACTGGGCTGCAGCAGGCATTCAAATAAAAAAAAGAAGTGGTTTTTTTATGGGCCAGAGGGGAATTTAGGAACAAAAATAGCAGGATTTTTGCAAGTGAAAATCTATGACATTCCACTACAGAGTTAAAAGCACAACTAAATCTTCTAAAAGTTCCTTCCAGACAGGCACAATTTTCGAACCATTTTGCAAATATATACTCACCCGCACATCAACAAAAGCATATTTTCAGCTTTCTGAGCATATTTTTCCTGCTGCATGCTGCACTTAGCACTGCACAAACTGCCACTCCATAGGCATCCTTTGGAGTGCATTCTTTCAGCCTAATAACAAGTCTGAATAAAATGAACAGAGTAAGCAATATGTCGAAATATTTAAACACATTTATTGCCTACTATCACCAAGTCACTTCCTTAAGCACCCTCTTTTGGAGACAAGCTGTTTCCAGATCAGTTTCCTGTTCTAAATGATGCTGTGTAGTCCCTCTCTCCCTTTTGACAACAGTGGGGAGTGAAGAATATCCCCCAGCTAGCTTTTATGGCAAACCCGGGCTAAACTGGGATGACATGAATATTGTTATCAAGCATCTCAACTTTGTGTAATTTGAGAGAGATGATATCAAAGCATAAGGGTTAAAAAAAAAAAAGGGGGGTTGAATTGCCTGGACATAGTCTTTGATGTTTATTTGTTAAATACCTGGGTCTGACTCAGGCACTTACACTCACTTCATCTTCAGAGAGAACTAGGTTAAATGAATCATTACACAGACACATCTAGTTCTCCTCCTGAGTGACAAGCTCAGACACAAATATCCGCCTTTTAGATGCCTAAACTGGGTTAGAAGAATGTCAGTAAAATATTTACGAAAGCATTCTGAGGGATCATGAAAATGTCCTGGACTTCCCTGCACTTCCCAAGGCTGAGGCTGGACTTGCAGAGGAACAAGGCTGCCAGGAGCAAGGGAAAGCCAGCAGCAATGGCTCCGTACTATGGACACTGTCCAGATTTTCTCAGCTCCTACCAAAAAGAAAATCCTTCGCATTTGAGATTCAGCTGATGCAACTCTGTTAAGAGGAAAGTGAAATCAGCTAAGTGAACTAATTATGGAAGGAATTGCTCTGTAATTACTGAAGTAACCTTTTCTCACTTTCCCAGTTAGACACAGTAGAAATACTTCACAACACTTCCAAGGAATTAACACAATTTGTTTCCAAACTGTTTACAGAATATTATTCTCAAGGGATTACAATTTAATGAGCAAGGCTATGTCTAAAAGAAAAGGGAATGCAGATAAAAGGAAAGCTAGCAAACTCTTCTATACATGTTGAAGGTACTTGACAGCGCAGCTCTCTAGCAATCAAGCATATGAAAAGATTTAATAGGCATGGCAAGCTGGAGGCCAATGAACACTGGAGAAGGCACTTTTTATTCATTCAAGTGAAATCATAACAGTGCAACATAAGAGTAACTTGATTGGGATTCACGTAGCTTATTTAGTAATTTTTACTGCACAAACGCTTTTCCTTGCTCATTAGATTAGGTACTTCAACTCTAAAGGAGTCTAATGTTCATCCAAGAATTCAGGTGAAATTTATGAATTCACAGGATTCTATTTTGAAAACTTGCCCAGAGATGCTATAACTAATTGTTAACTGTAACATCATGCCAAGAACAACACTTTAAAGAACATGAGTTAGAAGCTTTGTCCAGCTACTGTGAAATGATCTACTTTTATTCTGGTATTTGCTGTGTCATACTAATTGTACTATGCTGAGGATGTTGCACACTGTCACTGTTTGTTTCACTACTGGAAAATTGCCAAGAGAAAGAAAAATAGGAAATTGTTTTCATGAAGTGGCTTTCTGAACAATCTTGGAGAAAAATTCTCTTTCCATATGACATTTGAGCATCACTTCTGCCTAATAATTCATCTGAATACTTCTGTAGTCTCTTACATCTGAGGACGTCAGAGCATTTTGCCAATATTTATTACATTTCATGGCAATCTTGTAAGTAAAGAAAACAACCTTATCACTCTATGATAAACAAACAATGGAAATGTTGTAAACTAAAACTACATTATAATGGATTTTAAATTACTCCAGTCAAAAAAAAGAAAATCTAGGTTATGTGGTGTTAGGGCTTTCTTTTCCATATAGTATAGTTTACATCAATTCTTTTACATATAGTTTTATGCTTCTGAGAAATCAGAATTTTCCCAAATCTGATTTTCTATTTGGACTACCACTACCACTGTTCTAAGTTTAGTTCTTTTGTCCATATGTCTCAGCTACCAGGCAACATGCTACTACTTTCATTTCCTCTGCCAATACACTCCTATAATATATTCTGGGAAGCCACATATGCCAGGGCCAGAAAGAGATTTCTGGCAATACAGAACGTAGTTAACTCTTAAGAACAATAAACCACAAATTATCTTTTTATCTTTGTGTAATAGCACAACAAAGAAATGACAGTACCACCAGCACATGCACTTGAAAAAGACTCTGGGAGCAAAAATGCCATAGCAATACAGTTTAGTCCAATCTGCTGTATAATACATGTCACAAACCATCATCAGTAATTCCAGCATCAGGTCTAACAACTTGTGAAAATACTAAACCACGGCTTTTATGAAATAGTTCATCTTGGTTAAAGTTAATCTAAGACCAAACAACCCTCACCTTCAAAACATTTTTTACTGCAATTTTTTGCATTAGTAAATTCCAGCTTTATGGTCCTGCTGTATCTTTGTCTGTCAAATTACAAGGCTCTGTTAACAGCAGTTATCTCTTCCCAGTGCAGGTGCTTACAATCTTAATCAAATCACCACTGAACTCTTCTTTATAAACTAACTAAATTGAACTCCTTAAGTCAGTCACTGCAAGGTGTATTTGCCGGACCATGAAGCACGCTTGTAATGAGCTCTGTGCCTTCAGCTCTTTCACAGTTATGAAAAAAGGGAATGGCAAAACATCTGTCTTTCCAAACTCCATTTCTTCTTCTTTTGAATATATGTGAAAGAACTAAACCAAAAATACCCAAATAAATGTCTAATAAAATTAACATTTATTATTTCATAGGATAGATAAATGAATTTGGAGACTTCTTGTATGGTATATGTTACAGAAGTAGCACATCAGCCAATATATACAATTCATGTTATCACAGAAAAATCTATCACCTCTACAGCAACTGTTCCTGCCTACAAGATACTCCAAATTTCCCAACTCTCATGCTTATTTAAGGGCTTGGAAAACCTCAGTGCAATTACAGCTATCTCCTTTCGTATATTCTTTATATTCTTTCATTTCTGAATGAACTTCCTATTTCTTTATGTGTAATTTCTGAAATTATTCAGGAGTTGGACAGAGACACAAAATGCAGTATTTCAAAATTCTCCGTTACATTTTCAAGTAAAGACTAAAAGACTACCAAAAAACACAAGCAAAATTTACAGTACTTAAAACATTCACAATGTAGAAAGTAAAGCATTAACCCACATAACCCACAATCAGTAAATATTTAGGCAAGTTTAACTTCAACAAGTGCCTATATGAAAAATGAATTAGAGGCAAAATAATCAGACAAAATAAAAGAGACACCTGCCAGCTGATCAAAGGATATTTATATGCAAGGAGATTTAAGATTTTCATCTTAGAAAATATTCCCTCAGAATATACAGGGATATTTTAAAATAAATTTAAACAAACAAACAAACAAACAAAAAAAAAAGAAAAAGAAAAAGAAAGAAAAAAACCAAAAGATGGGTGAGGCAAAACTTGGGATTCCTATTTGCCTTTTCTCCCAAAAAACCATTATTTTATATTAGAATAAGCTTCCCGAGGATTCCAGGACTTTAGCAATAAATATGACTATTTCTTCTGTTGGCAAATTTTTCTAACATGTACCAAAATAAATCACTGCATAGAAGCAAATACCAATACTCTTTATGTTCTGTTTCTTGGTAATTTTTGTCATTACTGTAGCTAACACCAATTCAAACAACTCTTGACTCTGAGAAAAAAATAAAACTTCTAAGATGCAAAACACATCTCTGGTTTGCGTAAGACAGGACTATTCAGTTACTAGTAGCAGAAATCAATCCTGGTAACAATAAAAAAAAAATACTCAGGCATGCATCGTGGGTTTTTCTTCTTCACCCATCTGGGTATTATCAATATCAAGATCAGTATGGTTGTTTTAGAGGCTAATTCCTACATAACTAGACAGAGAGCAATGGAAACACAGTATTTTCAATCCAGCATGTCTCACTGCTTCTACTGACCTGCAAATCTCATGTTAATAACAGTCTGCTATCAGCTCATTAAACAGCCACGTGGAAATCCAGCCATCTGCATTAAGTGGAGCTGTGACTCTTGTTAAAGGGGCAGGATGGAATAGTCATTCAAAAAACATCCAGCTTCAGTCTAAGTATTTTCACTTAAACTGTCTTCTCCCTATTCTTTGTTCTAAACATTGAACAAACTTCACTGTGTAATAAATAATTGCAGAACAGCTTTAAATACTGTTAAAAATCCCAATGGAATGGTCTGCATACTTTAAATTTGAAAAAGAATGCTGATGGAATACCTTTTGAAATTACTGATTAAAGGAGCTCAAACAGTAGCATGAGTCTATGAATTATACTTGCCCAACAAGAGGATGTAATTTCCAGGCACCTATCTGCTTAACCAGATCATCAAAACTTTCTTGTTAAGGTGTAATAATTGATTAATAAGCATGTAACTGGCTAAACCCCATCAGTACTATTGGGAGCCTGACGATTTCAAAAAGGGATCCACCAACCTGTGAAAATTTTTCTCTACTTATGGAAAATAATAAGTGCCTCAGACAACTTCCACCTTTTTTCCCTATTTGTAAAATGCACTGTGATTATTTATCCAAGTTCTGGTCTAAAGAAAATAGAACCAAGGTGCAAGGAGAACATCAAGGGATGGCTCACAGCCTCTTTCACGAGCTTGTATACACAGAACCCAAGTAGGAAAATCTAGAATAATAGAACCGTTCAGGTTGCAAAAGATCCTTAAGATCATCAAGTCCAACTGTAAATCTAACACTGCCAAGTCNGTTAACTTGGGAGAAGAGACTGACATCCACCTCGCTACAACCTTCTTTCTGTAGAAAGCTGTGGAGAGTGATGAGGTCTCCCTCCTTGCCAATTTGCAAAATTCAACTTGAAGCCTTCCAGGTTACCTTGCTTACATGACTAAATCTTTTGTAAAAAAGACTTGGCTTCAAGTTACACTGAAAAAATCATTTTACACACACACAGAAAATCTGTATACTTAAATCAAATTATTTTAGACAAAAAAATACCACATTGTCCCTCAGATTTCCTTGGGCTTAACCTTTAACACCTAGTACTTAATCAAAAAAGTAAGACAAACTCTGTGCCATTCTGATTAATACCACATGAATATACACTCATGCACACACACACTTCCTGTTTAACATTACCCATTAGATAATTTAACTTCTGTAATAACTTTAGGATTATTGCTATTTAATTAATAATTACATTTCAACACACAACATATCACATTTCTTCTCTGTCAAGGAAATCCTAAGGCTCTTTCATTTAATAGATTTATAGAGTATTAAATGTCATTAATGGAGCTCTCCTTAGTTGAAGGAAAAAAAATCACATTTCCACAGGATTAGCAAACTATAAATTGTATTAAACCAACAAAAGCATTAGTCATGTTCATCTACCTATCTCTTACTCTTTACTAATGTTTTTTGTCATGTGACAAAACTCCTAATTCATCATTCATTTCCAAAAGAAACATGAATTATACTTTTGTGGGCACATTAAGTCATCATAATATTTACTTCATGACAGTTGCTTTATTAATAAGCACTTAGCTGTATGCCTGTATGGAGCCAAAATTAAATCATTTCTGCAGCTGTCAATGTGCCACACAATTCTATAGTACAGATAAATTCATAATCGCTTTGCTGATTGTCAGCAAAACTACAATAGACAGTATTATCACTGCTGGCAAACAAATGTCACCGAGTCCTCCAAGAGCCATGCTGTGCCACGACTGCTGCATGCAACACACTGGCAAATGATATTTCCAGAAGGGTTAACTGCTACTCCCATGCCTGTCATTCTATAAAGTATCCTACTAAAGACTGAAGACCACATAAAAAATGAGATAATTGGCAATTAAAGTGTTGGGAGATTGTAAGTGGTTCAGTCGTTACTGGGCTTGATCCAAGTCAGAAAGAAATCACTGAAACACTCCCCCTGATGATGCAGGCTGTAAATAAAGCTCTTAAAATAAATCCTATTCAAGTATAAGCCTGAAGTTGTGTTCTATATTTTACACATTTATAACTACTAAGAACAGTGAATTGCTACCACTTATCAGTTTTATTTTTAGCACATATCCCTCTGAAATACTTAATTAGGTAACCTAATGTTCCACTTTACTATGACATTTAGCTCTGCACAGACACCAATAAATGGTACACAAATTAAACACATAGCAAGGCTAAAATATTTTATGACACTTCTTCTCAATTCAAAAGACACAATAAACATCAACCAGGTCACAAAATAATCAAATATTGACAATCCAACAATAAATCAGGGTATTTAGCACAACTGGTGATAAAATTAACAGGAACTAATACACCAAAAACATCCACCATTGCTGCCTGTGTCATTTCTTATGCTTTGTCTTTCTCATATTCCAGTACCTGTTGTGAGTAAATGGTTTATTTCAGGTGTCATCAGGGATTCTCCATGAGCACACCTGATGTATGATATGTCTTAAATGCTGGTGCTTTCATTTAGAATAAAAGTTACATTCTAAACAATTTCCCTGGGACCAAACAGCATTTTTTTCTTTAGCACCAGTTACATTAGGCCTTCCCAAGTAGTCTTTGTTCAAACATATGCTCCAAGGTCATAGCTTTGGAAAAATTTTTTACTCTAAGAAAGTGGAAATGTTAGTGTGACCTACTTTACAATACTTGTATGCTGACACCACTTTCAAATGAACATCTGATTCATAAGATTAATGACACGGCTGAACAGCTTAATGGGATATAGGAATTATTTACCCTGAACTGAATGGGGAAAAAAAAAAGAAAACAACCCACCCCACACTCCACAGACACACAAAGGAGAGGTGTGTGTTACTGCATAAGGGAGGTGAAGCATGCATGAACTTGTGACAAAGCCTGCAACCCTGTTATTCCAAAATGTTCATTTGTAGCTTCCCCATCATTTTTCTTAGGCATAATTCTGCAGACAACCAGATTTGCTTCCTCCTTAAAATGGGTGCATGCCACTAAGATCCCTATGTGGCCCTGTCCAGGTTACTACAGTTCTTTTCCTGAATTGAAGATGAAGACAAAACAAAAGTGTTAGTTTATGGAAAAAACTACACCAATCTGTTTCGTCTGAAAGACATCCTTTCATAACAAACCAATGCTTTATTTTATGGTACTACTTCTAAAATTACTTATGCGATTTATGAAAAATTACTATTGCAGCATATTTACACTATCTAGGTGCGGTGTTGACAGTAACATCAGTGTGACAGCATGGGAGAAACTGCTGGTTAATTGCTCAAGAATTTGCCCAGAAGCCCAGACACACTTTGCTGCTATTGTTGAGCTCCATTCTCCTAGACTGCCTTCTTAGCAATTAACCCAATTAAGCAAGTTTAAAGTTAGCTCATGCATGTTTAAAAATGCTAACAATAATGTTTCTGATGCTGGAATAGGCACCTGCTGTTATGTACCTATACTGTCCTGAGTTTCAGTGGGATTTAGTTTGCTTTGAATTTTTTGTCCTCAAGTTGTTAAATCAACAGGATCGCCACCTGTAGCTCTGTAGGAGCTGTATGTTTCCAGGAAAGTAAGCCCTAGGCAATGAATGACTGACTTCGAAATCCATTACTGAATAAGAAAACTAGGTGAGGAAAAAAAACCCCAACAACCCAAAAACCAAACCCAAGAAACTGAAGTGAAATTAAGCAATCAAGAGCAACCCTATTTTAACCACAAATATATGCATAAATCTTATGACCAGCATGTGGGCAATGAGCTACACACCATTCCAGCTGAAAAATATTCATGATGCTTGATGCAGTCTAGGACTGTGCTGATGAAAGAGATGTGGCCCATACAGATCAGAAGGTAGCCAGCCCTTTTTCCTCACAGATTGAGAGGTGTCATTATGCCTTCATTACAAACAGGAAGCGTACACTTGGCCATCAATCTCACTGAATCTAAGCATTAAAAGTAACACAATCAGTATAGTGTTATCTACTTTTATATATTATGCTCCCCTGTTTGCCCTTGAGTACAGTCTCTTAAATCAACTACAACTTTTCCTTATAAAGGACTGTTCTTGAAGCATTCCCTTGTATGCACTGCAGTTCCCCAGATACTATAACTCTACCGCTCATCTCAATGTGTCAGCATAACTGTTTATGTGACATGGATTTCGAGTTTGCCGCATGCTTTGATACCACGTCATAGCTCTGTAAATTAGTTTGGCAGTGCCACTGAGAATTAAAAAGGTGTATAGGTCAGGAGCTCGAAAAACCTTCCTAAAAAACCTTTCTTCCTCTTGAATCAGAAAGAGAATTCTGGTTTCCACAGGAGGATCTGCCTTGGGAAGGATGAACTGCTGACATAGAGACAATCCAGAGTGAGCCACTACAACTTTCTTCAGCTTCAGAATGAAGCCCTAAAGATAAATGTGATTAGAAGTTTGTTGGTACAGATGAATCCACACTCACCTGTGCTCAGGTATTTTGTCCAGAATCAGAGCAATTACAAGTGGCCCAATATATTCTTTATGTGTTTAAGCACCAATGAACTCATCTGAATGCCTTCTATAGAATAATGTAGGACCCAGTCACTGATAAAAGTTTTCCAGAGTAAAAGACAAGAAACATTAACATATGTTCAGAGGGATGGGAAAGAAACATCGATAAAGTTAGATTTTCCAGACCTTCAAATATATCTGTCACTTTTCCTAACTCTCTGGTTGATCAACACAATTCTCAGCAGTTTTTTAACCTTGGTGTGTCCTTCAAGTTACTCTACGTTATTATAGCTGTGTCCACACAAGGAAATTAAACATGCCCTGAACCATACTACCTGACACAGAGGTCAACCTCTATTGAATAGCCCATATCCACACTACCACAATCTTTACACAGCAGAGCCTATCAGCCACAAATTCTCTCCTGGGAAATAGTTAGGGACCACATTAACTCCTGAACTATGCTCATGATTGCTTCTGCATGTCCTAGCAAGAAACCCTTCTAACAGCTTAGCAGAATAGGCAACTGAGTTCCCACGCACAGGAATATTCCCTGTCACTCTTTGATTAGCATAGTACAGATACAATGCAAGTGTTCCTAAGATCAGTTCCAGCAAGAGGTATGAAGACTGAATATTATTCCTATACAAATACATACTGGGAAGAACTAGTATTTCAAAAATCATACAATAAATAGCTTCTGATTCTGACTGAGGATTGGTAGCACCTAGAGTTTAAATGTATAGATGCTATTTGTGAAAACTATTTGTGACATTTTTTTTTTCCATTTAAAAACACACCATTTTCTTTGGTTACTCAGACCTTTGTCTAATCTCATTTGTAATACTGAAATACTCATCTTGCTGTGGTCATCAGAGGAACAGGACACACAATTTCAGATTCACAACCAGTACAAATACACAGAATTCAAGACGATCCTCTTGACCTATAAAGTCCCTTATAATTTTGAACATTATCTACCCAATGTGATCTCGGCATGTAGATGCTGACTTCATGTGATATCCACCTTGCCTCAGTACAGCTGACAGTTAAAAATGGAGATACTCTTCCTGACAGCGCTGAGACTGCATTAAAGCTATACAGCATCTGGAATGAATAAGCATGCAAGTTTAATACAACAAGCATACAATGTCAACATGAGTTCTTAGCTCATATGAAAAAGAAGTTAACATTGGAATTATTAAGTGCAATGGCTTTACAAATCAAAAAGGTGCTGGGACAGGAATTAGCAGGGCTCATTCAGAGAGCTTTAAACTAGTCTTGAAGGGGGATGGGGTTGTAATTGGGTGTGCACCAGTGGCACAGTCCTCTAATGTTGACGAGGACCATGAGGTCCCCCACTCCTGTAGGGTGAAATCG
>VYZX01033856.1:0-18660 GCA_013401335.1 Brachypteracias leptosomus
TTCCAATCCCTAATATTCCATGAATCCTTTTCTCAATGTGGGTCTGTGCAGACAGATACATGTACCTTCCAATATTTTCCCTAAGAAGATGTCCCGAGATAACAAATTTGTATGAGAACACCTCAAAAAACAGCTTGCATTATCTCTGACCTCAATTGAAGCTTGCTCCTTTTCCAAGTTCAAATCCTGAAGTGAGATCTACCTAAAATATTTTTACAAGGTAGGTCTTTTTTAAAAGTTAAGCAAACAGAGTATGACTGCAGCACAACTGACTGCAGAGCAGGTAAGCCAGAGAAGTTTGGAAAGACATTTTTTAGTACTTGTAAAATACTGCAGATTAGGCCAAAGAAGACACAATTGGACTTGCCTCCTGAATTTTTATGATTCCCCAGGACAACAAAGATTAAGAGGAGATTTCTGGAAATCCAAGAAAACATCTGCCTGATTAACTTTATTTGTGGAAGTAGGCATTGTGAGTCAGTAGCCATTAATTTGACATTCATGAGTGCACTTCCAGGTGCTGTTTGGAACTGAGCTTGTAAATATAGAAAGGTCTCTCTTATGAAAAGACAACTGAGGCTTATGCATGGGATATTTAGCTTTTCATTGACTACACATATAGACTCAGAATTCTTCTGAACTCCTCAGGCCTAGTCATTTTCATAGACTCATAGAATGGTTTGGGTTGGAAGGGACCTTAGGTGATCCAGTTCTAACCCATCTGCCATGGGCAGAGGCACTTTCTGCTAGATCAGGTTGTTCAAAGTCTCATCTAATCTAGCCTTAGAGACTTCCCAGGAGGGGGCATTCACAACTTTCCTCGACGACCTGTTTCACTTGCCCACAAAGGCAAGTGTAAGGTCCTGCACCTGGGGAGGAATAACCCAATGCACCAGTACAGGTTAGGGGTTCACCTGCTGGAAAGCAGCTCTGCGGAGAAGGACCCTTGGGGTCCTGGTGGACAGTAATTTAACCATGAGACAGCTATGTGCCCTTGTGGCCAAGGAGGCCAATGGCATCCTGGGCTGCATTAAGAAGAGTGTGACCAGCAGGTCAAGAGAGGTTCTCCTTCACCTCTATTCCGCTCTGATAAGGCCACATCTGAAGTATTGTGTCCAGTTCTGGGCTCCCCAGTTCAAGAGAGACAGGGAACTACTGGAGAGAGTCCAACAGAGGGCTAGGAGGATGATTAAGGGACTGGAATATCTCCCTTATGAGGAAAGGCTGAGAGCCCTGGGTCTGTTTAGCCTGGAGAAGAGAAAGCTGAGAGGGGAATCTGGGTGAGTGTTTATAAAATCTGAAGGTTAGGTGTCAGGAAGATGGGGCCAGTCTTTTTTCAGTGGTGCCCAGTGACAGGACCAGAGGCAACAGGCACAAACGGGAACAGAGGAAGTTCCACCTAAACATGAGGAGAAACTTCTTTAATGTGAGGGTGACAGAGCACTGGAACAGGCTGCCCAGAGGGATTGTGGAGTCTCCTTCTCTGGAGACTTTCAAAACCCACCTGGACATGTTCCTGTGTAACCTGCTCTAGGTGAACCTGCGTTGGCATGGGGGTTGGACTAGAGCTCCAGAGGTCCCCTCCAACCCCTACTATTCTATGATTCTGTCTGACCACCCTCACAGTAAAGAATTTCTTCCTAATGTCTAATCTAAATTTGTATTCAAAAAGGTAAAAATCTTCCATTCAGAAGTGCAGATTGGGATCCTTATAGCACTGGCACATCAGCTCTGCCAGCACATCTGGCACTGGTTATTCTGATGCCCACACAAGCAAGGGAAGCAAATTGAGTTCACAACTTTAAATCTATGAGTAAAAAATATTGTTATAGACTGACTGCAACAGGATTAGATCTTCAACTGAGTTGAGAATAAACTCAGCTCCCTATGTAGCTTTTACATCCCTGTCATAATCAATGCCTGCAAACATGCAGCTCATCTGAGTGAGGCTGTCATTTCTACAGCCTTTCATCCACACAGAATACATGGAAAGCCAGATTTTAATTCACTGTGTAAGATATATATGCAGAGTTAACTGCATTTTATATAAATATTGCCACCACTTTTATGACAATCCAACTGAAGTCCAAGACAATTCTGCAGCCTGATTCGGCTGGTGACTAAAATTCTGGAGTAACACATTCCTGAGAGGTGCTCTGTTGGAGGGCTGAGTTGTGCAACATTTCTGTCTTGAGATGCTCTAACCTCAAACAGTGCTCATAGCTCTCAGGAACTGACAGGAAAACTCAGCATCATGCAGAAGTCAACTTTTTGAGACTGTACCAAAGCTCTGTTCCAGTAGAGCATCGAGGATGCCCCAGCCAAACCAAAGACAAAAGTCACAGCAATGGCTGCTTGCAAAATGCAGCCAAGCCAAGCAGACACACTGGAGGGTAACTAATGCCTCTAAACTCCAGAATTTAGTTCAGGTATCAGATTAGGAGGCCAGGTTCTTCTAGTTCTCAGTATAGGTAATGGTGAGGGACAGAGGCTCTTCAAGGTGCTTAAAACTCAGCTCCTGTTGCAGTATTATCAACTCCCAGAATTTTATCATGAGCCTAAGAAGTATTTCTGAACAGACCTGTGCATTTAAAACTAATAGTAATGTCCCAGCCCGGTGTTTTAGAAGAAACATTGTGTTGTACACTAACCCTAAAGGCTAAAGAAACGATCAGGCATTTATAATCTAAAAAAAATTAAATAATCTCATGGATTTTCTTGGTGAGGGGAGGAATGAGGAGGCTGACTCACAATTATGGTGGGGTTTTTTTAATACTTGTGGCTGGTTCTACTGCATAAATAAATCAATCCCCTAGCCACACAGCTCTATTTTTTCAGTCATAGCTTGTTGTTTTATTTTTTTCCCTCCATTGCCGACAAATCACTCCAGGGAGTTTTTAAACCCAGTAGTCTACTTTTCGAATGGAAACGATTAGTATAATTTTTGAGAGAGAAAGCAAACAACAACAGACTTACCCCATTTTTTGGGTAGGCTATCCATCCTAGATCCCCCATTACTGTGCGTGAGTCCAGTAAATTCACTGAAAATGAGAAAAGAAAACTATTAAGGGAGATGGATAGATTACAAACTTCAGTAAATATTTCAACATTTGAATGGCTATGGCAAACAGGCTGTTTATAATTAACCAAGGAAGTTGGATTTTTGTAAAGCAGAATAACAATGCAATAACTCTTCTAACAATGAGGTCATACACTGAAAACAATTTTATGTATGCATTGCTTTATTCCTTTGGGACCTGCCACTGAAACCAAGTTGCCAATGCACAAAACTTCTGCAAGAACCAGATCCTTCATTATCTTAGGATCTAGTATTTTGGGAGGAATAGATAACAAAATGCATACTGTGCGTTTATGTGTATAGGTAAGACATACAGTATATAGGTATACACATACACTCTCAAACATTCATGTGTTTATGCACACGTTTCTTCTAAGGTGAAATATGTTTTTAGCACAATCAGGTCTTCAAGACAAAAATGAAACAAGAAACAACATGCAGAGTTTCCTGATTATCATTAATTCAATTTTTAAGGTATTATGTGTAAGTATTACTATTATTAGGACTCTAATCTTCTTTTCCTCTCCCACACTTTTCCCCAGGTCTTTGACAACTTCATTATAAGATATCCAAGGGATCTTTTTTCCTCCCTACAAAAATTCAGAGTAGCTTTGTTAAGTCACATAAGCAATTGATAATTTGCATTAAACAGGAAAAAAGTATTCCCAATCTAATAACAGTTTTTCCCCTGAAATACCAAGTAAAAAGTGTGAAGTAATTAAATCTACTCACACTTAACTAAGAAAAATTATAGGAGCTTTCTCGTGCTGAGCTTTCACCTCCTGTACCCAGGGCTTTAAATCTCCCAGTTAAAAGCTTATCTCTGAATCAATAGCTGTCGTCCAACATCCCAGCCTAGGAGGAACTTTCTTCTATTTTAAAAGTACGCTTCCTTCTCTTTGGATTATGCCATTCGCTTCCCACTGTACACTTGTCTTCATAGTATCTCCCTTTCTGACTCATCCTTCCTGAAAAAAAAGAAGTTATTTCCCTGGATCTTCAATTCCTGATCTCCACCTTACATGCTCCTTAAAAATCCCACTGGAAGTTTTCACAATTGGACTTTCAAGACTTTCCAGCCCATATTCATCTAGCCCAAGAACAAGGTTGAAACAGGTAGAGGAGGCTTTGTGCTCTCTCCTTCAGAAAGGCAACCATGTAGGTATTTAAAGATTGCTAGAGAAGAGAAACCAGCAGGTTGTGTGCACAGGTATAAAGGATGGAAGTATCAGAACTCTCACCCCTAGTACTCATATCACACTTCTGAGACATGCAGACTCCTCCTTACACCAGCCCAGGTCACTCTGCTGCTGGGCACTGCAGACAAAATTAAAAATTCTGCCAACTGAGTACCTCAGCTATCAGCATTACACTATTTACAGAGGCATAATAAGAAAACCCAGAAGTACACTGTACTAAAAGGCATGCTCCTTTAAAATCTTAAGGAATATTTAATAAACAAATTAAGATTAAACAATATATTTAGTTTGAAAAAAAACCCCGAAGTTCTCTGAATCAGTTTAGTCTTAATCACTGCATTGTATGAAGGTTGAATGTTGTAGTCCCTTGTACAGCCCAAACCACAAAAACACAATGCTGAGGTAGAAAAAAATACCACAGTTCTCAGCCCTGGCATCAAACACTTATTTTAAAGATTTGTCTATCCAGGTATTTTCACAATGTACGCAAGTATTCATGCAGGACACTCTGATAAGGCATACAGACGTTCTGCCTGGTCAAGTATATTTTTGTGATGTTGAGCAAAAACATTTGGTAGCTCAGGGTTTTAGTGCCTGGATTGCTTCCTCCTGCCAAAAAACAGTTGGGAGCTGGCAATGCTACCAAATTACATGACATTTGGTGGAAGCAATTGAGACTACACTGAACTGTATTCACAGTAAGTAAACATACAATTAGGTATTAGGCTTTCCATCCCACAGTCTCAGCAAAATAAAAGTATTGCTATCATCTACCACTAGCTAAGTTACCCACTGCTGGCCAGCCTCTCCTCTCCTGAAGTCTTCAGCTAAAATGCTCATTAATTTCTCCCGCTCCAGGTGAAGTCAAGCACTAGCACCCTAGTGCTCCAGAACCACACTGCATTTTCTTTTTAATGGGATAAAGAGAGTGATCTTAAAGGATTCTTCAAAATAGGGCACACATAAATAACACATCCCATAACCATATACTACTTTAAAAAGCAAGAGACAGGGGCGCAGTTGCTAAAATGGCAGGTTTGCTCAAATTCCTTCTATTACAATCACTATAATTAAACTGTGCAGAACAGTATATTCCTGTTGCAATGGATGAAAAACAAGTATTGATCTACATTGTAGAACTTAATTAAAACTTGTCCTGGAGATGCTACTAATGAATGTAATTAGATAGTGTGTTTGATGCCACAAACTTCATTGTGACATGATAATTAAGGAAAAGAAGAAAAAGTGCTTTTATTCAAACATCAGATCAGAAAAAGAATGATACAACTAAATATTGTATTATCCATCAATGACAATTTTGAAATTGCTGTTATTAAATTCAATTTCAAAATAATTGTCTGTATATGAAAAGTAATACAACGCATTCAACTCTAACTCAAGTCAGTGGGAATTTTCCTACTGGTGAGTCAGCCAGCAGAGCTGAATACTACATCTCCAGTTAGAAAAGACTCAGTTTCTCCCATATTTTAGTGGAATTCCGCATAGAGCAAAATAAATAGGACAGGATGCATCCTTTTGACAGGCACCACACGGTAACCCAAAACAAGTGACTTTAAGCTTATCCTGAGCCTGAGCTACTCTGGAGACCAGAGGGGCTCCCAGCACAGCTCAGACAGCTGCCCCATGAGCATCTTCTAAAATACTGCATTACATCAATCTGTTTGGAGGAACATATTTAGTCAGTAGCTATTCTAAATTGCCTGCAAGGGCCAAACCATTTTGCTTTGAGAAACCCCAAAATTCTGGTATAAACACAAATTACTATTGCTCCACCTAGATAGAAGGTCTCTGCATCTTCCCCATCAGCACCCTACCCAATTATCACCAGTACATCTGTCCTTTACTTGCATCATTGCCAGGTCCCAACCCTGGGACTCACACTCAAACCAGGCTAGAGCTCCAGCATCCCCTCTCCAAGGGTGTGGCTCCTCCAACAGCCCAGCTGCATGAGCTCCCCATGCAGGGTGACAGTGCTATGAACACTCTTGGGGTGCTTGCTCAGGCAGCAGCCCCATCCCACACTGTTCGAGGCCACCAGCACACGATCCCACTACACAAGACTATTCAGGCTCAGCACCACCTCTCTCCCCATAACCTTCCAGTCTGGCAGAAATATTTGAAATAGTTTTCATTAAAAAATTGCAAATTGACCAAGCTGGGGAAGAAACAGTGGGCAAACAGCAGGTAAAGTAGGTACCTGCAATACAGAAGAAACATTTTAGGAGAGACTTTACAGAAGGGCTGCCACCATCCCAAAGAGATGCTTCCAAAACTCACCACATGGCTACTTGGGAAGAGATGAAGCTTTCTTTGCACCTGAATAAAAATCCCTGAAACTGTCTTTGGTTCAACCCAGAGCAAGACAGAGAAAGAGACTAGAAGTCTCCTCCAGAGCAGCAGAACCATTTTCTCCCCATCCAACCTGTGATGACCATAAGCATGCATTTGGTCATGGTTGTCTAATAACCAACTAACACAAACTCTCAGGTCACTGAAGGAGGCAATTCAGGAAAACCTCCAACTGCATGCTTAAAGCGTACTTCAGGAGTTGGCATGCCTCAAGTTGCACCAGGGGAGATTTAGGTTGAATATTAGGAAAAAGTTCTTTACTGAAAGAGTGGTTGGGCATGGGACAGACCTCCCAGGGAAGCAGTGGAGTCATCATCCCTGGGGGTGTTCAAAAAACGAGTAGATGTGGCACTTTGAGACACGGTCTAGGGATCAGGGAGATGTTGGACAAAGGTTGAACTTGATGATCCTAGAGGTCTTTTCCAACCTAAATGATTCTATGATTCCAAGAGGTCTAGTGCCAGCTTCTGTACAGTTTAAGACTCCTGGACTAGCCTCAATGCTGCAGATACTCCAGAGGCATAACCCAGAGCAGGAAAGCTTACCCTGCTGAAGAAATCTCTCCAGAAATTGCTAGCAAGTCTGCTTGGTCCATAATCTTAAAAGCCTCCAAAATAACTCAATTCATTTATTCCCACATCCTTTCTCCTCGTCACCAGCTAGGTACATCTTAACGAACAAGAAGAAAACCTCAGAGCCCATAAGTACACATTAGCACCTGTATCTTTGCCAGCATACTTGGAAGAGGCACATACATACATTCAAAAATGTTTTCTGCTCATCTCCACCATCAGTGCATCCATCCCACAAGCCCTAATTATTTCTAATGCTCAGTCAAGGGGAACACAAAACCACACAGATCTATATCATTATTAACTTCCATGCCTTCAGGGTAGGATAAATGATGATTAAGTCTAAAGTCATACCACAGCCTTTTTTTTTTTAATACAGAATAATAGCATGGGGAATTTGCATGCACTCTTGTTCTCAGACAGGCTGGTTACTACAGGTGAGCAATCAAGTCAGAATAAAACCAGAAGTAATCTGAACCTTTGCCCTGGACTGTAGCTGGTGAATTAACAATGCTGTTTTCACTCCACAATCTCTGACAGAGAGACTGGATATGGCTTTGTACTCAAAACGGCCCCATCGCATTCATACAGCCAGCATTTAGCAGCCTCACCATGGCTACACAGGGACTATAGCTGGAAGGAAGCACAAGAAATGCCAGGGCTAATGGCATTCAATGCTGACCTAACCCAACATTGCTGCCCACAGAGCAGAGCACCCCAAGGCACAGCCACCTAAAACAGTGCCATGTAGCAGCATTAGCTTGCCCAGGCAAAAGCAGGACAGGTCTGTCACGATGGTACAATGCCTGAAATAGAAGCCACTGATCCATGGATTTTTTTTTTTGGTTACACCACTGAACTGACATGTCTCCTCTGGCTCTGGTCTGGAGCAGCTTCACTTTCTTCAGTCTAATTTCAAACAGGGAAAAAAAAAAGAAGCTGAGAAAAACCCAAAATCTCCCATCAACTGGCTGAAACACTGAGCACTTCTGATCCTACCAGTCACATGTCCTCATGCCATTTCAGTATCTAAGGATCTTCCAGAAAAACCTTTATAGCTCATGCCAGGGCAAAGTCTCCACAGGCATTCAAAAGACTGAACTCTTCTAGGTTGCCATGGTCTTCCAATTGATTTCCAGTAAATCCTTATACACTGAAATAGTCCTACTCTTCAGTAGCACTATTTGCAAGGTAAGGCTTACCACAGGGCATGCTCTACCGAAGTTTATCCTGACAAATGGCTCTAGAACAGGCAAAATGGCCTGTTCAAGTTTATGCCATGAAGCTGTAAAGCTAAAAGAATCCCTTTTATTTCACTGAAATACATCTAAAGCAGGAGGAAAAGAGCATTCACTTTGACCAAATCAATACTCTATAACTGTTTCCATTACAAAACAAACAGGAATAAAGAAATCTTCCTTAAAGCCTGCATAAATGTTTCAAAATATCACACAATTTCTAAAGTAGCACATTTTTAAACAATAACATTTGAATCAAAGCATTTTGTTGTAAACTGAAGCAAAACTCTAATACATTTGTTAAAAATTGAACAGGAATCTGAACATTGTTGTGGGTAGCCTGAATCTGAGCTCCCACATGAAAAAAGATGCAAATCAAGTGCTCCTACATCCTCCTCAAGGCTCCTCCTGCAGCTCCTGGCCCCTTTTGCACAGTACTCCATGGGACGTAGCCACCCACAGAAAGGTCAGAGATACATCAAGGTAGCCTCAGCTTTAACCCAACACTCATAGCCTGTGAGAGCAATCACATTTAAAACACTTGTGAGAAACTTCTCATGGGAATACTCACACACTGACAATTAAGCACGAGGTGAAACGCCTGCTGGATGGGGGTCAAGGTGCACGACAAGATGTAACAGCAGAGCTTTGCAATGGACCCTCATCAGGAGGTGTCCTGAATAGCATCACTGGCTTTCCAACAAGCTTCACGCCTCTGCTCTCCTCCTCTTTCCCTCTGTCCAAGGCAGGGAGTATAGCTGCCGAACACACCATCATTAACAGAGCTGGTTTCTCTTTAGACAGCACACCTCCCCTTCCTGAGCTCCCGAAGGTCACAGCACTACCGAGACACAATGAATGAAGAGGACTCCTCATCATCATGAGTCAAAGTCTTCCTGCTTCATAAATCTTCACTGGTTTTATTGCAGTATTGTTGCCTTTCATTTTCCAACTGTTTCCCCTGTTGTGCCAAGTATTTCTTCAAAAAGTATAAACCCAAGGCACTCCAACAAGTGACAGTCAAAAATAATCCAAGAAAGCAAAAACAAATGAAAAAAAATCAAACTCTTGAAAGAAATCAAAGTCATTAGGGAGCAGATGTTTTGTATTAATTAGCTACACTGAGTTGGGACAAAACACACACAGGCAAGAACCTCTGAAACATTTCCATCAGTGGAAACGAGCTACAGCAGAGTGGAAGCTGTAGTGGTACCTATTATTTATAGCCCACTGGAGGAAGAAAGTATACACTACTTAATGAACTCACAAACTAATATTAACTGCAGGTTTCTATTTTATTACATTGGCTTCATTCTGCTGCAAGTTCTCATGATTCCTTTTTATAGCAAGAGCCAAAACATATTAATCTGTGCTGCAGATTCTAAGGTTTAAGGCCAGATGGACAAGTGCAATCATAACATCAGCCAGAGAAATTTACCCAGTAATTTCTGAATTATGTCTAATTTGTTTGAACACACTGTTTATGAGGAGTGTGATACTGCTCTTTAACAAAGTTCTTTGAGTTGGTTGCGCTTTTTCCCCACAGGCACAGCACTGGTCATAGCACCAGGGAGCAGGACCCAAAGCCCATTTTGATAACTGGACCACTAAAACAAATAGGAAACTGCAAATTTTTTCCTTACCAAGGACTTGCATTCTAGACAACAGGCAGTTGTTTGCTCCTGATCGCTTCTGCTTTTAATTTACGTATGGCAGGAAAAACAAAATGCCCGAAAACTTAAAAACTCCAGTATGGCTTGCTTTTTTCCCCACCAAAATCACCAGTTAAATGAAAAGGATTTATTCACTGTGAAGAGAGTCAGTAAAATGCTTCCAGTCCCACTCCTAAGATCCACTGGAAACAACACTGTACCAACACAATAGCTTATCTCTGATCTGGATGCAGCACAAATCTTTTGGGGAAACCATCTGGGCAAGCATCACCCTGCCATTAAGATTGAAAAAGAAGCTTCCACTGAAGGCAATATACAACCCAGAACCTGCAACCAGCAACCTGACAACCAGCCTGGGCATGGGGAAACAAAATCCTGGTGCTGCCTGCAACCAACCACTACCAAGGCATCTGCAAGTCATTGAAGGAGACAGTTTCTTCAAAACCCTACTTAATGCAAGCACCTTATTAAGCACACATGTAAAATCAAGCCCTAAAATCCCAACAGCTTCCCAATGCAATCAAAACATCTACTGGCAATGCAGAGAAAAACCTCACCTTCTTCCCTAAATCAGAGCATTATCAACTAAAAGCAATATGGTCTCTGTTCCTAAAAGGTATCCTAAAAGACATGGAGACCAAATTCTGTTATGCATATAACTAAACTCACCACCCTCAGTGAGACAGTCACAGCATGCAATGAATGCTCCCTTCACAACTATTTCGGCCCAAAGCATCTTTAGTCCTCCCTGCAAAGCAGGAAGGCTGTGCAGCCTGCAGGTCCCAGCATCTTTGTGCCCCTGGACCTCTGCCAACAGCCAACCATCACCTTCCACCTCCCAAACCCAGAAGTGCAGCGAATCGCAGTGCGTACATCTCTGACTGTCCCCCCCACCCACGGAGTAGCTTCCTTGCAGAAGACAGGGATAATTGCTTTCTACATCCAAGAGGATAAGCGCATTAAACCTTTAGAGAGGTTCAGATACTGCACTGAACAAAGCCACAGCAAATACCAAAACTGAGACTGTAAGAGATAAAAGAGGTCAGAGAGACAACTAAAAGGGTAACAAATCCCTAGAGTGAACTAAGCTACTGAAGGCCAGTGCTCAAGTTTGCCAATACAACTGGCTGTGAAAGCAACTGGGACACTTTCACCCCAGCAAAACCTGTCATCTCAATGTCCAGACAGTCACAAAGCAGAGTGAGGGGCAGGCAGAATGTGAATACAGAGGACAACTCATCTCTCCATTCTGCCTCTTCCAAAAAGCAGGGACATCTTAAGAACAAAATATATTTTCAAAGGAAAAAAAGGATTCCCTATTAGCTTTTAATAAATATGCAGCAATTTTACAGCTGAGATCAAAGAAAATGAGTTTAGCAAAGAGTAAGTTATAAAAAAATAGTTCTAATGCAATCATTAACACAGTATTTCTGCAACATCCTGAGTAAAGAAAAATACCTAGCCCAAGTCTATGCTGGTTGAAATGAGGTGCCACCTCTCACCAGCACTTACAGTCAGTGGGAAAGGTGCTCTGATGACAGGTATCTCAATTCTGTGTTTAGACACTTTACAGTAAGCACAAGATTTTTTTAAAAAACTTTAAATGTGTAGTAGGCTATCTGCTGAAGAGCTGCACTGAATACTCTCCTCCACAGAAGTGAGCACTAATAACGAAGAATTTCAGTGCTTCTACATAGTGACCACTTTGTGTGTACTTGCTTTTTTACATCTCATTTTGCCCTTGAACCACAGAGATTTAGATTTATTTCCTAAAGAGAAAGTGAAAATATTTTTTCATATTACCAAAAAAGTTTGTTTTCTTTTCATCTTGGGGCACGGTCTCACTTCCCTGACATCCCTGAGCAATCTTCACTGGATAAAGAAGTGGCTGGATGGTCGCATCCAGAGAGTGATGGTCAACGGCTCAATGTCCACATGGAGAAAGGTGACAAACGGTGTCCCTCAGGGGTCTGTGCTGGGACCGGTGTAGTTTAATATCTTCATTAATAATATTGACAGTGGCATTGAGTGCACCCTCAGCAAGTTTGCGGATGATACCAAGCTAGGGGGTGCAGTTGATATGTCAGAGGGACAGGATGCCATCCAGAGGGACCTGCATAGGCTGGAGAGGTGGACCCAGGTGAACCTGATGAGGTTCAACAAGGCCAAGTCCAGGGTCCTGTACCTGGACCAGGGTAACAGCATTATCAGTATTGGCTGGGAGAGGATATACTGGAGAGCAGTCCTGTGGAAAGAGACTTGGGGGTGCTGGTGGATGAAAAACTGGATATGAGCCACCAATGTGCAATGGCAGCCCAGAAGGCCAATCACATCCTGGGTTGCATCAAAAGAAATGTGGCCAGCAGATCAAGAGAGGTGATTCCGCCCCTCTACTCTGCCCTGGTGAGACTTCACCTGGAGTACTGCGTCCAGTTCTGGAACCCCCAGCACAAGAAGGATGTGGACATATTGGAGCGTGTCCAGAGGAGGGCCACCAAAATGATCAGGGAAATGGAGCATCTCTCATATGAAGACAGACAGAGAGTTGGGGCTATTCAGCCTGGAGAAGAGAAGGCTCCGGGGGGACCTTATAGTGACCTACCAGTATCTGAAGGGGGCCTACATAAAGGTGGGGGAAGGTCTATTCCAAAGGGTTTGTAATGATAGGACAAGGAATAATGGTTTTAAGCTAGGAAAGGGTAGATTTAGATTGGATATTAGAAAAAAGTTCTCTGATATGAAGGTGATAGATCAGTGGAATGGGCTGCCCAGAGAGGTGGTAGAGGCCCCATCCCTGGACTCATTCAAGGTCAGACTTGATGGAGCTCTGAGCAGCCTTGACCTAGGTAGAGATATCCCTACTTATGTAGAGAGGTTGGACAAGTTATCTCTAGAGGTCCCTTCCAGCCTAAAACATTCTATGATTCTAATGTTTAAAGGTCATCTCTATTCAAGAATATACATACCTGCACACTTACAGGAACAGACCACTAAAAACATAGGTCTCCCAGTTTTTCTGACTTAGAGCTAACAGCATCACTTCTGCTCAATACCCTAAAGCCAACAGGGTCCAACATCATTGCTCAGTTGAGCAATCTCAGCTGGACAAGGGCTCTGCACTTGCTGAGCACATGCTGGAATCAAGGATTCCTGCAGATGCTGCACAGAAATCCTTGGGACAATAAAGCGTAAAAGCAATCAGATCAGAGAGCAAGGCACCACATAATAAACTGTCCTGGTTTTGCAATTTCTGCCAGGTTTTACAAAATCCTGCTCCTGCCTTCCCTCCCAGAGCCTACTGCAAAACACTTGGTATTTAAGTGAAAAGAATAAATATTTCTTTATAGGCAGGATTTTGGTTTCTTATTCAACCGAAAGAACAGACAAGCTGGAGAGGTGGGCCCAGGTGAACGTCATGAGGTTCAAAAAGGCCAAGTGCAGGGTCCTGCACCTGGTCCACGGCAACCAGCGATATCAATATAGGCTGGGAGAAGACACACTAGAGAGCAGCCCTGTGGAAAAAAACGGGGGGGGTACTGGTGGGTGAAAAGCTCAACATGAGCCAGCAATTCTCAACTGCAGCCCAGAAGGCCAATCACATCCTGGGTTGCATCAAAAGAACTGTGGCCAGCAGATCAAGAGAGGTGATTCTGCCCCTCTACTCTGCCCTGGTGAGACCTCACCTGGAGTACTGTGTCCAGCTTTGGAGCTCCCAACACAAGAAGGATATGGACCTCTTGGAATGTGTCCAGTGGGGGGCTACAAAGATGATCAGAGGGCTGGAACACCTCTCCTATGAACTATTCAATGGGGCTCTAAGCAACCCGACCTAGTTGGAGACATCTCTGCTTATTGTAGGGATGTTGGACTAGATGACCTTTGGAGGTCTTTTCCAACCCAAACCATTCTATGATTCTATGGAGATGGACTGTATACTGGAAATAAAAAGTGAGGTAATGGTGGGAGAATTAACAGTGGAGGGGGAAGCAGCTGTCTGACAAGCCCACTGACTCTTCCCTCTCTTCCACAGTACCTGACAGTTTACCCATCTGTAAACTGATGTGCAAATAGCTGCCTCATACATCAAATTATGGTGTCAATATTTACAATACTATTAAGCAGACTGTCTGTCAGTGGTTCCCTTTAAGAGGGTTTGCCTGGCTTCCACTATTTATTAAAATTTTTAAGATAAGCCTCAAAAGGAATCATGTACTATCTTGGAGTCAATCTTTGGTATTGTTTATCTCCTTTTTTTTCTAAACATGTCATTAGGCAGCAATGCTTTTAGTCATATGCTTAAAAGCACTGCATTTCAAATGTTTTTACTGTCAAAAGGATAGTACTTTCCATTTTAAAGCCATGATTGAGTCATTCTAAGCCTCTTGAAAAGCCATACATCACACATCTGACTGATCCCAAAAAGACCATTAGACATGAGCTGTCCTTCCTCATACCTGTAATTCCCCTGCAGTAAATTTAAAACTTAATGGGATTACTCCTGTGAGTAAAATAAACACACGGCACTGAGGCTACACTCTGCTATCCTGGAAAGCACTCAGGGAACCATTCAAATATATGAAATACAGAACAGGTAATTCCTCAAAGCTGCATAAGGAGGCTTCTTCAGTCTGTGAGCAGACTGAAATGTGTCCAAACTTACCCCTTACACATACACAAAACATACAGATGCTACTAGTGCTTAATACCTACAGAATTACACAAAATGCAATCACTGTGTGAATGCATGGCATGCAAAGCCAAGCAACTAAGAGCAAGCTAATAAGCAAAATTTTCTGATCGTGTGTATTTTTACCCAAAGCATTAGACTAATTGAAATATAATGATATGAAAATTAGACTATTTTCACACGTGCTTCTATTAAATACACAGAAATACTCCTTGAAAAAAAAGCTTCATTCACTGATTAAAGATAAACATTGTGTTATACCTAAATATGTGTTTATTCAGTGTGCCATGGCACAGAAATTATATGTTAGTAGGAAACAACACACATGTCAACACACTGAGAACAGGTAGACTCATTCCAGGCTCCTGAATGAATAATCTGCAAATTACATCCTTCCTTTATTTTTGTCTGTACCAGACCGACCCCTATAATTGTCCTCATTTATTCATTCATTCAAATTAAAAATGATATATTAAGATAAAGCAAGCTTCAAAAAACCCTTGAAGAATTGAGAGGAAGAGGACCAAACACAGAACTTTGTAACTAAAGAATATCCTTCTAGTCTTAAAACAAATACAATACATTACAAAGACTCATTTTGTCTTTCTCACTTTTGTCTAAGTCAATGTCACTATTTCAGACTGTGTTTCTTTTGATTTGCTTAACAATATACTTCTTTGTTATAGCACTGCCTCATCAGTACTTACTTCTGCTTTCTGAAAAGCCTCAAAATGAAATGTATTTTGTATTTCATAACAATTATGCAAGCATGCTGTGGAGTTACTTTGCTACATGAAAAGAGGTAACATACTCCATTCGTTTAATAATTTGCCTGCATGACACTTCATAAGGTCATCTGGGTGATGTCCAAATCAGATCTGCAACCAATCCAAATCCACAGGTGATGCGTAAGAAATTATGAAGTTTAGGGTGTAGGAGGGGGTCTTTAAGCAATTACTTCATTTTGTGTTTTACATAATTTATATAAGCCACTTCCCAAACTCTAGTACTTATAACAGAAAGATTTAAAACACGTACATTTTTAGGCTAAAGGAGGTGCAGGAAGCCCAGGCACTTACTGCAGGTCTGTCTCTCACACCCTGTTATCACAGGAAACGCATTTTAAAATAACAATGCACTTCTTAAATTCTAGCACTTCAAAATTGTATAATACTTTTGGTGTGCTCTCCAGAATGTTTTCTTTGTAACTTATTTCTGAATTTGTAAAAGCAGTCAAAGGGAAGAATGAAATCTCTGGTTCTAACCAATGAACTCTGCTAAAGAGTTAAAAATAACTGCTAAACAATGCTTGAAAATGCATGAATAGCACTGAGCCTTCATCCTGCACTAAATGTTTTACTTTTTATATATTAACTGAGAAAAGGTGATTGAAATAAAAATCTCTTCTATTTCCCTATTATAGGAAAATCTGGAAAAAAATAATTGTTTTCCTAATGTATATCCTTCAATCTGTAACTGAAGATACCTATGAAAAGTGACCAGGTTTATGATACAGGATGGGCACTTGGTAATTCCCCATAAAAATGGCAGGAGCTTCTGAAACTCAGCTGGCCTTGCAAAAAGCTATTTCCATACTAAGGAATCCAAACACTGAATTTACTTCTTTTCCTCCAAATCTTAACATAGACTTCTAAAGCATTTTCCCTTAGGTGTCCTTCCACTAGAGGGTAAAACAGAAAATCATGCACTGTTAGTTGTTAGCTGCATGTATCTTATCCTATGAAGTCACCGTGTATTACAGTAGGATTTACAGAAACAAAAAAATGTGATGCAGGGTTAAATAAAAAAGTAATTATGAGAATTTGTCATTCTCTATGCAACTACGTATGTGTTATATACCTACACAAGGTTGTTTAACCATGGCGAGCAGGAGGGATAATAAAAAACAACCCTCAGAAAACACAATACCATCAACTTTGGAAAATACGCTTCCCAATGACTACCTCCCTTCGGGCAAAAGCAAAGTTCCCAACCAGATGAATATGAAAAATAACCCCGGGGGGGGGGGCAGGAGGGGGATGGGGATCTCTCTCATCAGAGCCCAGAAGCAGCCAAAGTGAACTTTACAAGCCCAAAGCGGTGACAAGTGTCAGCAGTGTATGGCCAGGCAGGACTTCAGCGCCTGGGGTTTTCATGCGCTCAGCTTCACTACGCACAGTTCCCAGCGATACCGTAAAAGAAGCAGAGCTGCTCGGTTGTAACTGGCAAAGGAGCCATGCTGTGAGAAGCACTTATCAAATAATGCTTGTTTACAAATAAATCTTCCAGCAGCAAAGGACAGCGGTTACTGAATAAGTGCAGGTCTCCAGTCAGACCCCTCCTACCAGCGGTCTCTTAGCTTTGCATTCACTGAAGAGACAAAAATTAGAGAGCAGCAGTCAGAAAAGCAAGAGAGAGATCCCGAAGCAAGAGCTCACGCTGCTCATCATTACTCTAATATTCCCCTGCAACCTCCCTGTAAAGATGCCACTAAAGCCATTTGCTAGGCAGCTTCATTAATCCTTTCCAGTACTGATGCCTATGGTGTAAAAGTCCTATTCTGTGGCTGCCTGTTCGTGCAGAAACACTTCTACACTCCGCGAATGGTGCTATTGACTCTGTCACTACTGTCCAGATGTTCCAAGAACGAGCAGGGATGACCGAGCCAGGGCTCGGAGCACCTCCCGGTCTCGGCACCGTACCGGGGTAGAGCAGAAGGTGCAGGACAGCGTACCTCCCAAGCTGCACGGGAGTAACAAGGAAAGCCCTTCCAAGGCTGCCATACCACCCCCCAGCTTCGCTCCCACTGGTGAAATCACCCGAAATCGCAGGGGATGGGGGGGGGGGGGGCAGAAGGATTGGGCTCATCGCTACCTGGCCAAGGCAAAGCCATTTCCAGCATCCCCCAAACCAAGACGCTTCCCAAACAAGCGATATCTTCACATGCAGAGGAACAATAATTTCCCCTTCCTCTGCACTTCTTTTTTTTGTTGTTGTTAAGAAAACTGTGATTCGCATTATCCTCGCTCTCCAAAATAAATTACAGCTAGATGGTTACCTCAGGCCACATCTTTGAAATTCTGGTACGGTTTACCTTCACCAAACCCTGCGTAACTCCCTCTCCCTCTAAAAGAGTTTCACAAATCATTATGGTGCATCACGAAGCCAGCCTGCTACCAGCCGCCGGCATCCCCTTCAGATGCTGAACTTCTCCACCCATCGCTTTCACATTACAGCTTGCCCGCCGAACCAAAAATAATAAGAAGCCCCAAGCAGTGCCCACACCACGTATAGCGGAAAAAAACCCCAACCAAAAACCCAACAACCAGTGCTGTCTGAAAGCACCCTGCTAGACCAGAAGCCTGGACACGCAGAGATTAAACGCATAAAAAACCCCTCGTCCCCAGCGGCCGCGCTCCGCTGCGCTGCGGGTTAAATATCGGCACCTCCGCGGCTTCCCCTTCTTTTTCTATGTGTATGGCAAGCCACGAAGTAAGCGCACTGCGGCCAGCGCTCGCAGGGCTCCCCACCAGGACCCCCCCGAGCCCAGCCGACCCCGCTCCGGCAGCGGGCACCGCGCAGGACCCCACCGCTCGGGGAAATGCCCCGCAGACCCACCCGCGCCCAGGCACCTGTGCAAGTCCCCCGATGCGAACCGCCGGCAAGCACTGCCTGAAGACCCACCCGTGCCACACCATCAACATCACCTCCAAAAAACCCCACTGCACAACGCACCCGTGCACAGGCATCTGTGCAACCCCCTCCCCTCCCTCCCCCGTGCCAGCCCGCCCGCGCCCCGGGACAGCGGTGCCCCCTTCCCCGCTCCCGACCGCGACCCCCTC
>VYZX01033856.1:19173-61040 GCA_013401335.1 Brachypteracias leptosomus
GGGGGAGGTGGCCCCGCGCCGCCGCGGAAACGCCCCAGACGGGGCGGACCTGCGGCGGCTGCTGCCACCTTCCCGAGGTGGGCACGCCATCCATCGCGTCTTAGGGTGCTGCGGGGAGCAGCGGCAACCGAACCTAAAATGGCTGCGCTGCAGGAACCCCCCCGACTGGCAGAGCTGTCCCTGTGAGGCGTCCCTCGGGCCCCGGGGAGCCGCAGCGCTTCCCGCAGCCACAACGGGTCACGGTCCTAAAACCTCCCCAGCCCAGCCCGCAGGACCAGGGAAGCTGCGACTTCACAGGGCGGGCAAGCCCGAGAGAAAAGTTCGTCCCCAACCAGAAGAGCAAAAGTGCCAGAAACTCCATCATGCATCCAATAGAAAGATGATTTTCAGGTGTATTTTACCTCAGGTCGCCACCAGAGCTCAGCTTTGAATTCAGCACTGCCAACAAGTTTCAAGAAGTTTTCACAGATTTTTCTTACCCCTCATAGCCCTAGTTGTCACCCACTTCATCTTCCTAAAAAAAACAACCCCAAAACAAAACCCCAAAAGTAGGATAAATTAATTCCTGGAGGCTTATTCATCCACATCAGTTCCTACCCTGACAAGACTATCTCCAGATAATGCAATAAAGACAAAACCCCAGCCTTTCAGGTGCAGAAGCAGCAAGTCAAGGCTAACCAAAACACTTCTCACCTGGTGCTGCTTCCTCCATTTCACCCCACTGCCAAAATTTTGGCCTGTTCAATTATATAAGCAGTAATTAAGAGATAGAGCACCTGTAAAAGGCGCGCTCTCTCTCACTCTGAGGGGCAGGGCTCAGGACCAGGGTTCCAAGCAAGATGCAATTAAAATTACAAAATCCCCAAAGCCAGTTTTAAAAGGACAAGTAGTCTTCAACCAGGGAGCTGACACCACCACAGCTCTCTACACCACCAATGCTCGTTTTTTATTCATAAGTTGCTGGACAATTGTGTTTCTCTGTGCCTTTGTACCACATACAAACCTCAGATACTGCCAAAATATAAACACAGTGCTGAGTTGTACGTGCATATTTTTGAAAGTGTTTGCTCCTTTTGCAAGAGGATTTTCTGCCTTGATCTATTCAACATTTTTACTGCCACCAGGAGGACAAGGAAGGGGCTTTGCTTTACAACATGAGGTATATCAGTAAAGTTGCCAGCCAACTGATAAGCATGGCATACATCTGCTTACGGTAGTGCATCAGATCTTCATTATTCAAATACCCTATTAGGCTAGGGTTCAAAAGGCACTAGGGTTTGCCCTCAGAGTACCCCTGCATGGCCAGATCCTCAGCTGGGGTAAATCACAGCTGAGAACACCTGACCCCAGCCCTACATCAGATTTAGGATGGGAGTAGCACCATGTGGTATACTCATTTCTAGGGGTTTGCCATCTGTAGATGCTGTGGTTACGTTTTACCACCCAGAAATCAGGGCAACGCAGGAAAATGTCATCAGAAACAGCACCTTACTAGCATAGTAAAAAGGATCAGATGGCAAAGCACAAGTAGAACGCCAAGCTGGATGGGAACCTCTGCTGGCCCAGGGTCAAGACTGCTGTAGCTAGACAAGTCTTATCACAATCTCATGTCAAACTGTTGTTTGCTCCTAATTTTCAGCTGCTATTTGACAGTCATTAACTGCTGTTTGGACTGCCAGGCTTATAATTTAGAGGCATTTCAGATGATATGTTAGTGACATCTTAATTTTCTAGGAAATACTGAGATGAGCTTCAGATGATTCATAAACTATTTAATAATAGCCACCATGCTCGAGGTTTCATCCCAGCTGCCTTTTTTCCTCAAGAAACCACCTCTTATTCTAAGACATTTAGTTTGTTCTCCACCCCGGCAGTAGCACAGGAAGTGTCCCAACCTCATCTCCCAGGACTTAAGTACTGATAAAAAAGTAAATACAGCCTTATAAAAGGGTTTTTGTCTTATGCCCAAATGTAAGATATTGCAGTATGGTCTGGTGGATCCTGTTTGGCGGGGGCTCAGTCTTCTACAAATCTCCTTCAGGCTTTGCCACCAATTTTATTAGTAATCTGCAGCCGGCAATTCTCTCCTGCCTTTTGCCTCATCAGTTCACCCAGTGGGCTCACTTAAAGAGAGGACAGAAATTTTAGCAAAGTGCTGCAGCATTCCTGGTAGTCTTGATGGGTAATCAGAGAGAAGCTGGACAATCTGATGGGATCCATTCCTATTTCCCACCAAAGAGTACATCTTTTATTGCTTTGAGTAAATTTACTGTAAAAATCACAAGGTGTGGGTCACAAACTATTTCAGGAAAATAAACCATCTCGGGCTCATGACATTGCTCCCCCATATCCAGCCTGTATTTTGTGTTGTTCCTGCCTCTCATTAATTCATTTCTGCCCCTTACATTTATGCCTTTTTACCTAAGCAAACAGTATTTCCTCTTAATCATCAGTCAGTTAAGGTCTGTATTTAATTTTTTGTATCTTTTTCTTATGAGTCATTCCTACAGAGTGTTAGTAATACCGTTATACTCCAAACTCCCTCCAGTTTTCCCAACATCTCCCTCATAAATTTACTCAAGTTTAATCATACTAAAGCCATAATAAACAACTATCTCCAAAATGCTTTTGCATATAGTGTCTGAAACTGAAGTGACAGCTTTGCCCCATGTAACTTGCCATTTCATATCTAATTTTCTGTCAGCTATTACACATATTTTAAACTGTTTATTAGACCAGATATCTTTTGAGTTAGTGCATTCAGATTATTTCACTTAGATATACAAAAGCTCATTTCCCAAGTTCTCCTGTATATGTAGCTCCCTTCATATAATTTCTGTGTCTTGACTGGCTTCTAATTCTGCATTGCCAATTCATTTTGTTAGTGTGCTGTTTATCCTACCATCAACAAGATACACTTGAACAATGTGTATAAATGAGTCCATCCTTCAGATCATTTCAGGAACCAAAACTGCCAACCAAATACATTCCCTGTATCATTATCCTTTACTGAAGTGTAAGGGTATAATACTTATTGCATCTCCATATTCAATAGGGCCACTATCTGAGAAAAGATTGAATTTCATACTTTAAATTTAGAGTGCAAACAGTCCCACTAAAGCCATGTCTTCATTGCGTTAATGGAAGAGATGCCCCACTGTAATGCAACAAACTGTTTAATTAGGCTTATAAGCATTTCCATTTTCCTTTAAAAAGTCCTTTTCTTTCAAAAGAGTCAGAGACAATGACACCTTTAAGGAATACCCTCATAAAATTTAGTAATTTGTTCCTCCCACCCCCCCCTCCACACCCCCAAGCCCTTTGAAACAGAAGAATTACCTTCTATTCAAAAAGTAAGTGAATATTAAAAGCAAAAGCAATCCAGGAGCAGCTAAGCAGCTTTGCATAGTAAATATATTTGGCTTTGCATCATGAACGCACCTTCAATTTTAACACAAAATGGCTGTGTTCAACAAGCACCACAGCAGCCTATGTAGGGCTGCAGAAACCTATAGAGCCCCAGCAGACATCAGAAAAACCTGTACCAAGAGCCAGGGGGGACAGGAAAGTTAAGCATCAAGTGCAGATGGGACACCCCTTGGCCAGACATGGTATATCAGTGTTGATGCCCCTTGGTCACTGCTGAAATCTTCATACTTCAATGCAGAGAAAGATGTTGACTAACCGACCAGTATTTGCATGAAGAAAAATGAGTAAGTGGTAAGTAAAGCACTGCCTGTGCAAGTCCACAACCCAGTCACTTGTATGGTCTTAGCAATGATTTGTCTTTTACCACCCCCACAAAACACAGGAGCTACTGGCAACTGTGCAGTTAGGAAAATCTGCTCACTTCATTTGCAGCCTGAAATTAGATCCAAAGCTGTGAAAATCCATGGGAAAAACATGTGAATATTTGTTTCAGTCAGAAAAGGCTCAGAGAAAACATGACATTTCAGCCTGGCATTTTGTTTTGGAGCACTTCATCACCAGCACTTGATAATGGTTCTTCCAAACGCCCCTGATCCAGCAGCACACTTACCCCATTTGTATATGCTGGGTCACTATTCCACTCTCACTGCCCTGTAGTGGAGCCAGAGCCCAGCTGTTAAAAACCCACTGTCCATCCACAAGCAAAGGAATGGTACTTGGCCCAGAGAGCTCAATGTATCTCACTTCACATGCCAACCTGGTTTAGACGGATCAGTAAAGTAATCCAGGTCCAGCATGGAAGCACACACTTGTGCACACCAACAGAAGCAGCATATACAGCTGGCAGTACCTGTAGCCCAACCACTACTTGGCAAGTGTTGAGATGTTTCTTTGCATCACACCAGAGGAGAGCATTAAAAGGAACAAATGAAATGGCTTTGCAGAGATTTATGGAGATTTTCTAATGCAGAAAGTGGAGCACAGGAGAAAGTGCAAAGGCTAATTTGATTACATTGTTAATCCTGTATAAATTTAATAATGGACTCGCTTCCACATTTCTCATCACAAGCTATTTACATGTATCCACTAACTACAATAGCTCAGCACCTCATGCTTTTGAATCAATTTTTCAAACCCACCCCTGTGAGGAAGAGGAGCATTACTACTCCTACATAGATAGACAGAAGCAAAGGAGATGTTCAAGATCCAGATAAAAAATACTTAATTGATTATGGCTCCTCTAGATCAGGGACAATGTTCTTAAAATATTAATTAAATTATCTTATTCTTGTATTAGAATAAGAATCAGCAGATATTAAGAGGAACTGGCTTATCTCCTCAAGACATTCAGTCATGAGCTTTAGCAGACACTGCACAAGCTCAGGCAAGTTACTTGGGTACATTTACAAGTACCAGAGTGCTTCGTGAAAACCTAGCCCTTGAGTAACTTGCTCAAGGTTACACAGAAGGTGCGTGGCAGACCTGAATCAAGCTCAAAAGCTATTAGAGCATCCATTTGCTTTTCATTCTCACTTTTTCTTTTCCAGTATGTCATTTTGGATCAGGATCTATGCTAGCAAATGTGGACATTACTGTAGTTCAAGGATTCACATTCAGCACTTCACTCATTAAACACACATTCTTTCAAGGTACAAACACAATAATGAATATAATGATGAAAATCACTATATTAGTATATCATTTAATAGTGAAGTACATTAATCTCCTGCATACAATACCATCCAGAATTCAGTTCCTTTCTGAACTGTTTTTCATAAGGTCAAAAATGCCTTCTTTAATTTCTAAGGGCAGTCTGGATGGCTATCCTGAATTTCTTTGATTATAGGCAGACTAGTTTCATTAACTCGAGCTACTACCCTCTCTTCCACACCAAGGCAAATTGTGTCTGTTCTCCTCTTGTTTGAGGAAAGCAGATCTATTTCATCTTGCCTCACTCTTCCAAGCAGAGCCATTTGATACAGACTTCTCTATTTCAACCTACCCGATGATTTCCTAAATAAATCACACCATTGTCAGTCACTTCATATCTCAAATACTTGCAAATGCTTAGCAATTTCAGCTGCCAACACATTCATTTATATTCATGTGAGATGGCATCTGTATCACAGCTATAGTCTTTGAGTCCTTTCCATCAGCTAATTGCAACTGTTTTTGAAATGTGGGAGCATATTTATTTCTCTCCTTCCTTTGCAGTGTTCAAGTTGTGCCTTTAAGTAGGCCTTGTGTTCTAAACTCAGAAATACTTAGCTTGCAAAGCTCCAGTGTCTAGTCAGAGAAGGACTTCAGCAAATACAATTTTTTTTTTTTTTTGCATGTCCTTTGAGTAATTTTAAAATAACAGAGTGACAAGGTAGAATCAGGGACAGATCTTTCTGGGACAGACTGCCTCTTGTGACAAATTCTGACCTAAATACTGTCCAGAGACATACAATCCATGTGTTTCCCACTTCACTCCTAGCCTTCAGTGTTTCTTCCCCTATCCCATTCAAGAGTTATAAACAAAATACTACTCAGAAGATCTTACCTGTGCTAGATTTTGAAAAATTGAAAGAAAAGGCAAAAAAATCCAGCAGCCACCTGAGGCGAGGCTGGAGAGGATCACCATCAAGCCTGACTCTTGCATCATGACTATCACAGTAGCACTTTTGCATTACTGTTCACTGGCAGTGTGGTTTAACAACCTAAATAGTATCCTGGGAACCAGATAAGCCAAATCCAATGCTTGCAACTACTGGTGTGCCTTACTTCACCCCCCTGTTCTTCTGAGTCCACTCCTTCTCTTGCCAGACACCCTTTGCCTTCTCTTTCAGGCAGGATTGCCTTTTAGCATAACCATTGGCCATGCCTACTTCTCCTCATAGAAGCACTTCTCATTACCTTTGACATCCATTGCCAGATCCAATTCCAGTGGGACACTGGCTTTTCTAACCTTATCTCTGCATGCTCAGGCAGTGTATTTGTATTCCTTGACAATTTCACTGAAGTATTACTGGTGTACTGGACAGTACCGGGGTGTAAACGCAACATGCATCACAACATGGCTATAAACAAGAACTGGCAGCTTGTTACCAGTTACTTCTCGTATTATAGCTTCTCCTCCCTGCTTTCTAAACTTCATTCCCCTTTCTGTCTCTTGCAAGATCTTCTGGGCTGTGGCACCTTTGCTTAATCTCCTCTCAATTCACCCTTTGGTAGGTTCTACCTTCCATGTGCACTCTCAGACACTTCTGGCCATCTCTGTTTTCTGCCTTTAATTCTGCCTCCAGCTAAACAGAAGAGTAGGTGATTACAATTTCATTCAATCAAGAGGTGAAAGAGACAGGGGCACATGCACAGCAAGTCAAGAAAGGAGTGGCAATCAGATTACAGCTATAGCCTAGAGCAGAATACTTCATAATGTGAACTTATAATGGGTCTCTGGTCTAGGACACATAATAAACATTTTACCCAGAGTGCAATAGTCACCCAAAGATATTTACTTCAGGATATACTGAGCCTGGTATAAACATTTAAACTTTAATAAAACCATTACAGATGCTCTGATTGCGTAGCTCCTTTAGACAGTGAAGCTACATAAGGAGGTGAATAATATAATAAGAAAGGTGAACAGAAGTCATTGTGAGGCCATTTACATAAAGATTTACTGAAAACTCACTCTTAGTATGGCTTTTGGTGAGTGCATTATCCTTATCCAAGAACTAGTCACTGAACAACAATCATGTTAAAACATATCCCATCTTAGACACACATTGTCCCCTGCAGATCAGTATTTAAAGAAGTTTAATCAAGAATCAGTATTTTCACTCCCATGTCATATTCACAGTATCCAGACCCCTTGTACAACTCAAGAATGGAGCAGGCTTAGTTTGTTTTTAGATTAGTAACTACTTTGTCAGTGTTCGGGTGTCATCTCCCTGCAAATACTGGAGGCATGAAAACATACTGAGTGGAAAAGATTGACCAGACATAAGATCTCACTTGGGCACTGTTGAACATGGGAGAAAAGACTCCTACCTCCTAGACCAAGTTTATAAAGCAGTATAGTTCTCTCAACTCTGCAATTGACCTTTTTCCTAGGACTGATTCAAGAACTTACATCAACCTCTACTTCAACACCTCCCAATAAAAATACAAGACCAGCTTCTATCATTTTTTTTGCCTGTCATCCCTTCAGAATCAGCCCTCAGTGCTCTGCTGGAAGGAAAGCTAATAGTGACAAGCACAGAAAAAATCCTAGACACTCGAAGCAATAATGTTTACACTAGGAGATGCATGAAATCACTAAAACATGATAACGCCTCATAACATACTACATTGAATGCAATTATTCAGTTTTTGCTTAGGTCTGTTCTTTCTTTGTCCTGACATCAAAGCAAGCTGGACTTTCTATGGCATTGTCACTGATTTGCTCTGGTCTTAATATACATGCAGTTATATGTAAATAGCTTGATAATCCACAGTCACAGTCACCTTTTATCTTCTCCATTAAGGCCAAAGGTTTGTCTCCATATACATACACCTAGCTTCTTGAACAACAGTCCCTGCTTTGACTGGGATCTACTGTCTCCTGATACTCATACCTATCTAGGTTATGTTGGTGTTCCATAAGATCGATCTTAGCTTAATTGCATTTGGCTAGCAACTCAGCCCTGTCATCTCAGTCAAGCTTGTTCACAAAAAAAATTAATCTTGCATTCTATACAGAAGTCCACTGCTCTGATCACTGTGACATTTCCTGACTTCACATGAAGAAAGTCTGTGCTTGCTTACACACCAAGTATAGCTGAACTCTAAGTGGATGCTTCAAAGCCATTTAGCAAATAGTGTCCTTGAATTGCCTCAAGTAGTCCATTTCCAGAAATTCAGTCCCAGGAGAAGGACTGAGCACCTTATTCAGCTCCCATTTTTCAACACATACGTCCTTTCAGGAGAGGGCTTTAATCACTCCCTCCCCAGCTCTGTGTGCATGCTAGGGTATGGGAATATGCATCAGAACAGATGCTGTGGCAGGAGTGTGTTTACATGAAGCTGCTGACAGCAGATGCCAGCTTGTAAAATTAGCCAATAAAAATATCAGCATCACTGTTTACAACTACTCTGAGCAAGATGGGCTGCCAGCAAACTGGAAATCACATTGCACTGACACACCAGGTTAGAGATACAGCATTTGGCAAAGCATCATCATTTTTAGGCTACCAAAAGTAGGCTTCTCATTCAAGTAGAAGGGAGTCAACCAAGAGCTGCCCAACAGTCTCAGTCCTCACATTTGCATTCCAAAAGAATCCTGTTTAATGTTATAGCATAAAAGAACCAGAAATACTGTAACTAAGAAACCACACGCATCACTAGCTACCAAAAGGTTTTTTAAATCCCACTACTCTGGTAAAGCTAGAAATTGAGCAATATGTATACAGCAAATGTGTTATAAAGCAGGAAGCTGTTACCTGCTTAAACTCCCTCTAGTACTTTCTGTAACCCCAAATGTAATAAAAAATAAAAAATCTCAATTTTTTAAAAAAATCAGATTATTGTCTACAGCTTGCTCATGTAGATCTGGAGATGTTCAGACTAATCCTTTCAAAACTTAAAATAGTACTAAAATTTTCCCAGTTAATTATCATTAATCCTTCTGAGCTATTTAAAATACTATTAAGATCAGCATCTAGACTAAAGAAATTTAAAGTCTCCAAGAAAATGATTAAAGTTATGTTTTTAAACATAACACTACCTACAGTTAGAACTTCTTCCTTCTATAGTGCCAGATAAAACCAAGTTGTAGAGCCTTTTTTTTCCTGTCCATTAATTTCCCTGAGCTGGAAAATATCAACCTTCATTAAAATCTCAATTAATACCTTCTATAATGTTCTTAACTAGGAAACTGGAATTATGAAGGGAAATACAAAAAGAAACCAAGATATTTCAGAGACTAAGTTTGAGAACAAGTTTAATCAGTTATTACTTTTATTTTAAGCAAATACATTTTTAGTCCTCTGAAAAAACATTCATTTAATAAGCTCTCAATAGCATCAGTAAGCCTCTTGCAGGCATGAGCAGGAAGTTAAAAAAGGTAAGTAAAATACTAGAGATATTTTGAGCTATGATTAAAAGTAGCCTCTTTTCTTCTATAATCAAAGACTGGTATCAGTTAGTAACTTAACGTATCTTTGGAAGATATCCATGAAACCACAACACTGGATGGACCATATGCCTATAATGCCTTTTCTACAGGAAACACTGAACAGCTTCAGGCTTCTGCTTTATGAACTAACACAAGAAAAACAAATTAAAAAGAATAAAATGAAAGTGCTGAAATCCTGTTGATAGTGAAGTGAATGAGACAAAATTTAAAGACTTCAAATTAAACAAGCACTTTCTTCAATACTTTGAAAAAAACTAATAAACATGACTTACATCAAGATTTAATGCAAAATAACAACAAACTACCTTCTACTCAACAACTCTTATGAGGAACAAACAAGAACCTCCATTATGCACCCAACTAATAAATAGTGTCTGAGACCTCCCAGCTGTGACGAAGCAGCCATTGCTATAAACTCTGCGTGTGGGGGATTATTTTTTTTTTTCTTTCTTTTTTTTTTTTTTTTTTTACCTGTGGGAGGATGCTATAGTTTATTCTGAAAAGGTAAGGTGGTTTCTCTTCAACTCAAGATTTGTGGTAAGGGTCTGAAAGCCTATAGAGATGCTCAGGAGGTGTGGGTAGTATCTTATTGCTGGTTTTAGGCTGTATGGACACTATTGCAAGAGTGATTGGTGGTAGTTGTGTTACTAAGACCTTTGGTTTCTTTTGTTGTCAAGCAATTGTGTCTTTTCTGTAAGTAGCTCTTGTTCATGAGTAGCTCAGGGCTTTTCAGCTGTGTAGGTAAGCTTTGTTCATCTGTTACTAAAGCATGTTTAAAATATCACATGGAGAATAAGGATTCTCATTTTGGGGAGCTGAAGAAACCTTTTTTCTTACTTTAGAAAGAAGTAGAGGCTTTTCTCTTCTCTCAGTCCATCCCTGAGGATTAATATTGTAGCTTTTTCTCCCTGAGCCACTCTTTACTTTATATATGTATTTTTTTATAAGTAGTAGTTTTCTTTCACTGGGACACTGGAGCAGAGAAAGAGTTATTACTGAGACTCCCTGTTTAAATCCTTGATGGTCTATATGCTAACTTTTACTTTCCTGGGTTTTATTATGTGTAAAACAGAGGCTGCCACCCAGACTCTTTGTATGGTTTTTCCTAAACAAAATAGTGCAAATAGTTCCTTGCAGATAGAGTTGCAGAGAATTGAAAGGCTTTCCTTTTGCTACTAGTGTGCTACTTTTGAAGCCTGTTCAATAATTCTTAACCCTTTAACTTCCTTTTACTCTAGTTTTAATCGTATATATCAAGATCTCCATCTAGATCTGTATTGAGGCATTTGGCTTGTGAAGTCTTTACAGATTGATTCCTTGCTCTTTCTATGCAGTGTGTGTGATAAGGTAGAATCATAGAATGGTCTTTCTGGACTGTGGTACATGTTGCTAGCTCATATTCAGGTTTTTTTTTCATCCACCAATACCCCTAAGTCATTCTGAGGACTGCTGTCAATCCACTCATCACCGAGCCTCTACTTGTGCTTGGGACTGTCCCAAACTGGTGTATGACCTTGCACTTGGCCTTGTTNAGGTCACCTTCTGTTCGATCAGGTTGCTCAAAGCAACATCCAACCCGGCTTGAACACTTCCAGGGAGGGAGCATCCGCAATGTCTCTGGCAACCTGTTCCAATGTCTCACCACCCTCCCAGTGAAGAACTTCTTCCTAATATCTAATCTAAATCTCCCCTCTTTCAGTTTGAAGCCATTACCCCTTGTCCTATCACTACCCTTATTCTTAAAGAGCCCTTCCCCATCTTTCCTGTTGGTCCCCTTTAAGTACTGGAAGGCTGCTATAATGTCTCCCCAGAGACTCTTTTCCAGACTGAACAAGCCCAACTGTCTCAGCCTGTCCTCATAGGGGAGGTGCTCCAGTCCTGTGATCATCTTTGTGGCCCTCCTCTGGATCCACTTGAGCAGATCCATGTCTTTCTTGTGCTGGGGTGCCAGAGCTGGACACTGTACTCCAGGTGGGATTTCACAAGAGCAGAGCAGAGGGGGAGGATCACCTTCCTTGACCTGGTGGCCAAGCTTCTTTTGGTGCAGCCCAGTATACAATTGGCTTTCTGGACTGTGGTACATGTTGCTAGCTCATATTCAGGTTTTTTTTTCATCCACCAATACCCCTAAGTCATTCTGAGGACTGCTGTCAATCCACTCATCACCGAGCCTCTACTTGTGCTTGGGACTGTCCCAAACTGGTGTATGACCTTGCACTTGGCCTTGTTGAATTTCATGAGGTTTGCATGAGCCCACCACTCAAGCCTGTCCAGGTGCCTCTCAATGGCATCTCTTCCCTCCAGCATGTCAACCACACCACACAGCTTGGTGCTGTCAGCAAACTTGCTGAGGGTGCACTCAATTCCACTGTCCATATCAATAACAAAGATGTTCAACAGCACTGGTCTCAATACCAACACCTGAAGAATGCCACTCATCACCAATCTCCACTTTGGTGTCGAACTGTTGACTGCAACTCTTTGAGTGTGACCATCCATCCGGTTCCTTATCTATTGAGTGGTCTATCCACCAAATTTATGTATCACCAATTTAGAGACAAGGATGTTGTGCGGAACAGTGTCAAACACTACACAAGTCCAGGTAGATGACATCAGTTGCTCTTCCATTGTCTACTAATGTTGTAGCCCCATCATAGAACACCACTAATTTTGTCATGCATGCACTAGTGAATCTGTGTGAGCCATCACCAATCACCTTATTATTTTCCACATGGCCTAGCATAGTTTCCAGGAGGATCTGCTCCATGATCTTGCCAGACACAGATGTGAGAGTGGCTGGCCTACAGTTCCCTGGGTCTTCCTTTCTTCCCTTTTTGAAAAGGGTGGTTATAAGGAAGTACCTTGCTAGGATCACTAAGGTCTTATGCTGTACTAACCATAATTGGCAAGTGCTTTAAACTGCTCCATGAGTTAAATGCTCATGAGTGGAGAGTGTGAGCTATGTGTACACGGAAAGGATGAGTCCCATAGTTCCCCAGTAGGGAAAAAAATTCTTGGCCAAATGCAAGGTTTATGAATCTACTTGTCTCACCAATGGTACGATAGGATGTATGAGGGCTATACTATAGTAGGGATGGACTTTTTCTGCTTAGCTATACATATTCATGTTAAATGGGAGTGATAGGCACATACATCAACTTTCACACACTTCTAAAGAGTTATTGTCTCCTTAGCTGTTGAGTTGAAAGTTGAAATTTGGGAGCTCTCAAAAGACTTGATGGTACCCGTACCTGAAGGATTTGAAAAGGCAACATGTGAGAGCTATGTAATACTGCTCAAAAATTATTTTTGGTGCTTTTAGCTGTGTAATGTGCAGTATCTGAGGAAATATTTGCTTCACTGGAAATGCTTGTTCATGCTGTAAAACTCAACCTTTCCACAGGTTTAACTTCAAGAAACTGAAGTCATGCCTGGGTTTTTCTTTGACAGTTTCACTTTCCTTGCTGGTAATGTTTCTTTCCTCACAAAAGAGTTACTTCAGGCGCTTATTTCATTAAAGTAGCTTCTATAAGTTATAGGCTAATTAATGTCCCATTAACATAGAGCTGTAATGGTCAGTTGAGTTTTATGGTCTCACCATTTTGTACTGGTCCTAAGGAGTACAGATTTTTTTTCTTCCTCCTACTAGTTCTGTATCTAATAGTATAAATATGGTCTGTCAACATGCAAATAACTTAAAAATAAGTATTTCATTCCTGTAGCATGCTGTTAAGGTCTAACTTGTATCTTTTTAATCAAAGCAAGAAATACCTATTTGGGAGTTAGCTTATCACATGTCAGGCATGGCACAGACCCTGGAAAATGCCTCATTGGCTGCGAGTGTGAAGTCTGACTCCTGTAGCAAATGACCACCTAACTCAATCTCTTCTATTTGGACCTGGGCATGAGAAAAGAGTATGATTTTCATCTCAGATGCTGAGTAATACAATTCATCAGGTGATATTTGCCAAGCAAACTTGACACATTCACTTGGCATATGTGGATGGAGAATATCACCTTCAACTGGAGTCTTGTTTTTCAGTTTAATATAACTGTTTGACCTTACTTTGTTTTCTTATATTACATTTAACTACCCATAAGGGGAACAAACTTGCATGGGGGCAACTTGGGAGGGAGCAGGTAGCTAAGCAGTAGTATGATTAAGGTTGGTGTATGTATCTATATGACAGATGTTTTCACTATTTTATGAAAGTGGAATCAGTGTTTCGGTGGTATTGAGTTCCTCGCTTTGTGGCCAAGAAAACCAGAAGTTGCTACCATGATGTCTATGATGTACTCAGTTCTTTACAAAAGAACTAGTTGTAAGTATTTCCTCATGTCAAGCTTCTGATTTTCCTCTTGCTTCTTTAGCACTTTGCAGTCTGGCTTCAGGGCAAAATATTCACAGCCTCAGGGCTGCCACAGACTGGTATGTAAGTGTAAGTGCAGAATGTGCTTGTTCTTGATAAAATAAAATCCTTCCTATGCCTCTTCTCATTCAAGATAGATGCTAGCCCCTTAAAATCTTAAGGCAATGACTGATCTAGCATTAGGTGCTATACACAGGTTAACAAAAAGCATTTTAAGCAACTTTGTTAACTGTGTTTACCCAAACCATCAGCATTGTTAGAATTTGATTGTACTCCAAGACAACTGGCTTCTGAAGCTTATGAAAAAGCTTGTGTTGTATTAGTAGCAATCCTGTTCCTTATCTTAAACATATTGGAAACATCGATAACATATGATATAATCAGAACAGATTGTGACCCTCCTACCCTCTGATTTGAATGGGATTCTTGCAAAGTTGGGTTATAGCCAGGAGATTACAAACATGTTCTTAGCAATCATGTATGTTAATTATCCATAGTCACGATGTGTAGAAAGAAATTGTGCCCAGTATGTAACTTCCCTCAAATGTGTGGCTAAAATAGTCAGTTGATAGTGTTTCTTTTTGATGGTGGGTGGAGAGAAATCTTGCCCACTTCTCTCCCCACTAGGTGTCTTTGTCTTCTGAAAATGAATTACAAGATATCTGTGTTTCAATGGAAAACTACTGAACTGACAGCTGAAGAAATATGGGAGGGTAATGAGAAAGTTGTGTGCCTTGGGCATATGATAGCTTAATCTACTCTTCCATGAGTGAGTAGGTCTGTCTTGCAGGAATTTATCTATGGAGCCCCGTGTCTTTGATAGCAGATGGAGGTAAAATAATTAATCTCCATTCATTAAATCAATGAGAGAATGTATTCAGAATAGGCTGTTATGTCATCTGCTGTAATCTGGGTGGTTTGCCTCAGTAGTGGAATAATGTTGATCACAGGATAGCCAGGTTCTGATGGATGTTAATGCATGCAACTTTTCTGAGTGAATCTCCTGTGACTGGTAAAATAGGGACTTGGTTCAAAGAAGCACCCCTGAAAATGCTTTTGCATCCTCTTGAAGCTTATGCTTGTTTCCACCTCACCTGTGGAGGCTCACACCTGAACTACTGTGATCAAGATGGTCTACTTCACAGCACCTGGGGCTAAAGTGCAACTTTCAGAGGCTTTCACTCACAAAGCAGTTATGTGAAAGCCTGGATTTTCCCAGGATGCTGGGCACAAGCTACCCTTCAGAAGGTTTTTTTAGGAAAGTCTGCAACTTTGGACCTAATTGCACAGGTCCTAAGGCAGGGAAATAACTCTTTAAATGCATGCTTAAATCCAGTTTTGTATGATAGGCTGTAGTTCAATGACTGCTAAGGTCAGAAATGGGAGTGACAAGGTAATGTCTTGAGATGTCACAGTCCTGCAAAATACAGGATCATAGTTTTTTCTTAGGCCAAAACATTGGGAGAAAATTCTGTACCTTCAGACCTGAGATGGGCTTATTTGAGGATTAGGGACAGGAAAAAAGGCATCTTTTTTAATAGAGAAAGATGCCTCTTCTACATGACAAACAATATTGAAACTGCCTGCAACTGCAGAGTCAAGCTCAAATGTATCTGATCTTGTAAATCCTGTTTTGCTGGGAATGCTAGGTTACCTTACTGGGGTAAAAAATTATATGGAAGTCATTGGTGGGACACTTAGAGGTTGATCATGGCTTGATGGTTTTCCTATAGAAATTATCATAATTTCTTCTCTGATAATATAACTTTTATTTTAGAGATACTTTTGTCTCTGTGAATAAATGTAATTTATCAGTCCCTCATGATTACTTATTCTGTATTTCATCTGGTTGGCAACATTAGAAGCTAGTTTTTCTTGCTTGCTCTTTTCTTCTAGTTAAGAAAACCTGAACACTTCAACAAAGCTCTGAAAAAGAAAAGCTTTTTAATTAGAAATTTGAAAAAGAGCTGTCAGACTCTTGGATGGTGGTGGAGTCACCATCCCTGGAGGTATTTAAAAGACATGTAGATACAGTGTTGAGGGAAATGGTTTAGTGGTGACCTGGCAGTGCTGAGTTAATGGTTGCACTTGATGACCTTAGAGGTCTCTTCCAACCAAAACAATTCTATAATTCTATGACTTGAGGAAAGAAACAAGCTAAATAACTGGAAAAGAGTGCTTTGCTCTTCCAAGAAAGCAGTGGTTAAGGCTGCCCAGGAACTTTCATTTGGCCCATTTTTGCATATAAAGTTTTATCCAATTATCTGAATACTGTCTGTTTTTTTGCCATGAAGTCTCTACTTGTGTTAAGATACAGAATGAGCTTTTTCTGGGGCTCAGTCAAGGGGAGACAGATGGAAGGACCTTTGCTTCACTGACCTAAATAGATTCCTCAATTTCTGCATGTCTGCTGGAGGTCTTGGGGTTTGACTCTCAGAAGTTGAAGTCAACAGGAACTCTTTTAATTAGACTGTATCATAACACGCACACACAAAGTGCTCACCATTGTGGTTTTATGCCTCTATTTCTGGTATTTTGAAAGCAAACCAGATTGAGTCAATGGTATTTTGATATGTCTTTTGGTCAATCTGGAATTCGACTGCACCAATTAGTTGTCCAACTCATGGTGGTAGTATGTTGTTTTCTGTGGTATGGCTTGTCCCTGAAGGGAGACAGAGCTTTGGTTTGGCTGAAGGGTGTCACAGAAGCTTACTGAGAGCAGAGAAAGAGTGACCTCATCTCTTGTTTCCATCCCAGGCCCTGAAAGGAAATGTTTTTTTCCATGGTCAGACATTTGACTCTAGACTTGGCCATGTGAGGTTGCATGGTTAAACTCTGCTGTGTCCTGGTCAGCCCCTTTGCAACATGATCAGTCTGTCCTTGCTGGTAGGCAACTATTCTAGCATCACTTGATCCTGCAGAGAAGCTTCTCATGATGCCAGCCTATTTGCCAATTTTGAACTAATATCTGATTTAAAACTATTTTCAGCCTGTAATTACTGCAACGAAAATACTGAATAAAATGATTTTTTTTTTTTTTAATATTCTTCACATTATATTACTCTGGATTCGTGTCTAAGTGCTGAGGGTTTAAATATGATTCATGTAATCTGCTTTCCCACTAATCATTTATTCAATTACCTATTAGAACTCAGGCAAGAAAAACCAAAAAAGAAAAGGGGAGAGACCAACCTGGAGTGTATATTCAATAAAATGCTATGAACAGCAACCAATCATTAATTATCTAATCAGCATTCTGTAAGTCTTTTAGCCATAATCTCATTACTATAATTAATTGCAGAAATCATTTTGTAAACAGAGCACAATAAAAGTATATGCAACATAACAGCACCCAAATTAAATCTAAATCCCAGAATGAATAACAGAAAGCTGGAAGATATTACTAAGAGAGGGTATCATTAAAGGAGATCATATTTCAATGTCAAAATCTGGTGGGCTACTTGTGCTGCAAGAGTAAATCAATAGTGTTGCATTGAAAGGGCTGGGTCAGATCCACTTTGGTGCAATTAATCACAACTCCATTAAATCTTGGAGAGGGTGTGGCTTCTTAGCTCATAAAAATTAATTATTTTTTTTTTTTCTTTCTGTATTTAGTGGGGCTGGTACATGTTGGCCAAGCTTCTGCACCCTGCTAGTTGGTTTTTTTGTACCAAGTAAGTAAGGTTGTCCAAGTTTTTAAAGGATTTAGGAGAGCTAGTCCCTTTCCTTTTAGTGGTAAAGATGTGCTTGAAGACTGTTGAACTTTCTTGCTTTGGCCAGGTTTTTGTAGTCATTCACTTTTGATAGTGGCAGTCCTACTCTGCTTTTTTGGCTGCTTCTACAATAAATAACCAAATCATGCAGCTGGATCTCACAAATTCCTGCTGGGCTTACAGTAAAGTTTGTTCATGACATTATCAAGATTCTACATCTAATATTCTAGTAGCACAATATGCTACTGTCTTTCACCTTACTAGCCTTTTGACTGAAGCACGTATTTTGTCATCTTTCTCTCCTTTCCATTTAATTTTTCATTAATTTTTTTCTAAAGATCAATGCCAGGATTCATTTGAAAGCTACAGCACACATATAAAACAAAGTCCCAACAACCTTAGGCTTGGTTGTGCCATTGATTTTTCTGAACAGAATTCCCTGATGACTGCAATGTGGAGTTGCTCAAACATATTGATAGCATGTGTCACTCTACAGAGAATTTAGATTAAAAACACAATACCTTCTAGTCAAAAAAGGTCTGTGTGGAGTGTATTAACTTTGGGGAGGAAAAGCTGGATTGTACAAAGAATCCACAGAAAAAAAGCTGGCAGACTCTGAGCTAGCCTTGATAGTGGAATGAGTGTTCAGATGAGTGCTGTTATACAAGGGGATACCCAGTTAATTCCTTCACCTCTCTCTGCTGAGACCTGACAAAGTACTGGCCTGTTGTCCAAACTGAGCTCCTTGGGACAGAGTAGGAGGCAAATATGCCTGATGGAGGACCTGTTTGGAGGACCTCCTTGGCCTGCTGCTCAAAGCAGTGTTTGGTTTACCTGAATAGATTGGTCAAGGTCCTGATTTTCAGGAAGACACATCAGAGCCTTGTCTTGTGTTGTACTGTTGCTTAATAACAAGTGCCACATACCTATCTTGGTGTGGTACCATGCCAATGTGTTGGTTAGGATATGCTTTAGAAAGGTTTCCATAGCACTTTGATGTATTTATTGAGCTCCTGGATCCAGACCAGTAAATCCTCCCTCAAAGAAAATTCTGCAGAGGAAATGCAGAATACCTTGATAATTCAGCCTTTAATGATGAATGCCCTATGGCTTTCCCTTTGATAATCACAGTTTGCTTCCATGAACAGGTCATACCTCTTTTACCTCACTATGCCTGTTCTTAAGACTGCAAATGCCTCCAGGTAAAACTGAGAGTTAGCCAGTTCTGTAGATGAGGGGAATACCAAAAAGTGGAACTTTGTTTGGGTTCTGACTATTTTGCAGGTATATAAATAGTGGAAATGCAGCTGAGCCACAGAACTGCATTTTATTGTGGTCAAGAGAAGATGTTTTAAGTCACTGACTAATTTGTTTTAAAAAGCTAAATGTTCTTAAAGTATTTTGCTTTGGAAGGGTGATTCTGATGTTTTATAGAGTCAGCCTCATGTTTAAATTCATTTGTCTTCAACAATGCACTACTTTACTTGCTACATTTAGCAAGTATATTTTAATGCTAGGGTTAAATTAAATGCCTTTCTTCCCAGTAAAAAAGTGCACCAGCTGTATGAATTAATAATTTCCAAAGTAATAAATATTATGAACTTATTCTAAGACACACTGGGATAATATTTTTCTGGTTTTAGACCATTAGCCAATTTTTACATATGCTGTTTGGCATGCTGTAGAGATGCCATAGAGGTGCCTGTTTTTTTTCTAGTGCAGCTGTTAGATTCATGGCATTTCTTGGTTTGTACCTCACATCAGCAACCCCTGGAGATATGTCCACTTATCTGGTTATAGTAAGGATGCCAGGACCTTTCACAAGATGTAAGACTCACCTATGCTGAGTCCTTGTGAAGGCTGGGCAGGGGAGATGTTCGGTTTCTTCTGCACATGCCAAAGCTTCCCTGGGACAAGTTCTTCATTCACTTTTGGGTTTTGGCAGACTGGGTGCTTAAGTCCTGCTTTGGGTACTGGGGCACTTGAGATTTGAAAGAGAGATAATGCTCTACATGTGGGGCATCTGCTTGTTTGGATTACATAGTCCAGAAAGAATTTGTACTTATATTGAGCTGTACTTGTTTGCCTCTTCTGTGCAGTGCCTGAAATTAGATTATTTTAAAAGTTTAGATGCTTAGAAACATTTTGTAAAATGTTAGCTGTCATAAAATGTAGGGTGCTTTGTATTGGAAATAGATATTACCTTCCAGGTAGCAGTAATAGCTATTTTTCCTCAATGAATTACATGGTACTTTCCATTGGCTTTAATCCTGACCCTCAAAGAATAGATTTTTATGATCTGCATGATAACCGATTTTGGGAAATAAGCTTCTGAAGGAATAGTAGATGCATCATCTGTCCATGTGGGATTATTAAACTGAAACAGCTATATGGTATTTTGTCAGTTGGCTCCCATCTTCAATTTGAAACCCAGACAGCTCAGTTTCTCCATTTACAGCTTTGAATATACTCAGGGAACTAATAAACTATCATTTGACAGATGCAGAGGGATTATAGGTTATCAAGCAGTACTTTCCAAATGGGGTAACAACTGCTATGAAAAAACATTCTGTTGTAGTAATGAAAGTTATCTTTTTTACATCTTCTGCTTGCTGGTCTGGAATCACCAAAGAGATGAGAATTTTTCTTGCAGCTAAACACTCAGCAAACCTGCTGTGGGATGTTTGCCGGTGGTTTGCACTCTGAATAACAAATGTAAATCAGCCCCTCGGCATTAAACTGGGAAATGTTGGATATAACACTCCTTGCTGCTTAGGCTGACTTCAATCTTTCACCTTTTGAAACGTCACCCTTTTGCTGCATCTGTGTGAAACTAGTAAGGTTTTGGTGAATCTTGAAGCACCTAACCAAGCCCTGGGGCAGTGACGAAGCCATTAGATTCACTGTCTGCATTTCTCCAAGACACGGGTCCCTCTAAGGTGTGTCCTGAAATTAAAGAGCAGAATTGGTGGTTGTGCAGAACAGTCCCTTCAGAAGCCCCCATGGGATCTGGGGACATTAACTCAATGACTCATGAATCCTTGCTGGAAATAAATAAAGGCTGAGGTCAGGGTTGAGTTGAGCTGAGTTGATATGAGTCAGAGGATCTCAGTGCAAAAGGTCCCAGCAATAGCCCTGTGGCAAGTGTGTTAAAAGGTAGAGCATCTTAGCACTGAATTAAATTTGGAGGAAATACTCTAAATTTACCCTAGATAGTTTTTTTGTAGAAGACTTTAATCTTTTCTTGGCCATGCTACACTTAGGATCTTAGGACAAGAATATTAGGGATTTTTCTTGTTTGATTTCATTCCAATCTAGAAAAAATATTATTTGAAGGGAAACTTCAGGCATACTTGTAAGTACTTGTTTAACAACCTTGTATTAATGGCCTTTATGAACAAAAGTGACTGTGAGTACATGTGTATTTTCCTTTTTTCATTGTCTCTGGTTCTATCACTCAGCTAGGGATGGAGCTTAACACGGTTTGCATAAAATTACATAAGAGGATTACAGGAGACACTTCACAATATATAAAAAATGTTATACAGCACAAAATCAAAGCCTCAGAAATGCTGCAGCCCCTTTCATCAGGATTCCCCTGTGACAATTTTGAAGCTATGTATTTATCTCTGTGTAATGGCTGCAGAAATCTCTCTGCCAAAGAGGAAGAACAGGCTTTGGGATCAGCTCAGACAACTTGTATGGCCTTGCCAGTGTGGGGAGTGTCCTCTCCTTCAATTTTTAGAGCAATCATGCTCCTTTATATCTCTCCAGAGAACTTGTATGGCTTTGCCAGTGTGTGGGGTGTCCTCTCCCTCAATTTTTAGAGCAATCATGGTCCTTTATATCTCTCCAGAGAAGAGACCCATCTTTTGTCTGAAGAGAAACCTAGTGTCCATGCAGCCTGTTCTGTACCCTCCCCTACTCTTGAGGAAACAGAAATAAGTAATGAGGCAAAGCTGCAACCTGCTAAAGCAAATGTTTTTTGGAATTTACTAGACTTCTAAATATTTGGTAGAGTTACTGAGAAATTGGAGGGGAGGGTTGTTCATTTTTAAATCAGACTGTATTACCTTCAATAAAGAATTCTCTTGGTTATGCATCTAACATGAAGAGTCAGCCAGGGTATTTCACAGGTGAGTGTTTCTGCTGCTGCAATAAGGTGTGCAATGATCTTGCCTATAAGTGAGTATCAGAGGCAGAAGGGGGGCAGCTGGGACCTCTCTCACACTGTTCAGGTGGTGCATGGTGTGTGTTTCAAGTGTCCTTTCATATTGGGCATTCAGATGATGTGCAATTAACCTGTTGTCCTAGCCTTCTCATTAGGCTTTCCTGTAAATGAGTGAACTCTGTTCTTGCTCTTTTGACTCAACTCTATCATGCACTCTTTAAAGGGTCAGATCTTAGCCTCAAAGGTTTATTTAGCTCCCAGAGGATGAAGAGTAATGAAATGGTTTTCCCTGAAATAGTGGACATGTTGTAGACTCTGACCTTCCTTCATTATTCTTCTTGTCATAAGGATGTTTCTCTTGTGATAATTCCCCCACATCATGCTATTGCCTGAAGATGCCTTTCTGTCCTCTTAAAAGATCTATTAGCTAGTACATCTTAAACTTTCTTTTTTGAGTTTCCATCACAGTTGGGATAGCATTATGAGACTTCCTGATGACATGGTCACAGGTTAGGTGTGTGGATGTGGGGAGGGAGACATAGTGGGATGGATGGACTACTATCCCTTTTGTTTCTCTCCCTTCCTCTTTACCCTTCTACACATACAGTCACTTAGTAATGTTGTTAGTAATATCACCAAAAATATTTACTGAGCTTTGGCCCTGAGGTTGAAAGCGAAAAGGCAACTTACTCCTGCAATGAGTAGCAGGGTTCTCAGCAGCACTGGCATACCTTCTCAGTTGTCAAGATGTGTGGGAGAAGTGACATTTTCCTTAAAGTTCCCAAATGGTTTATCTACCAAAGACTTGAAGGCTACTGTTGCCCCTTCAATATTGCTTTCAAACTTTTAAATCTGAGATGGTTTGTTTTTCATGCCTTATCTACCTGGAGGCTTGTAACAAGTGGAGAACTATGAGATCTGTACAGAAATGTGTGCGGTTGAGCTCTCGTATCCATTCCCTCTTCCAGAGAATGGAGCACAGTGACATCAAGCTTGCAGATGAACTGTAATTGCAAAGCAGGGCTGCCATGCAGAAGGACCTAGGCAGACTGGAGTGGGCTGCCAGAGACCTTGATGTGATTCAGCAACAATAAATGGCAAGTCCTGGTGAGTGGAGGATGGCAATGATATGGGCTGTGCCTGACCACCTGGGGAGCAACTCTACCAGACCCTGGTGTCCCTGGCCTTGGAGCTAAGCATGAACTAGTCCTGCGCCCTGATACTGGAGGAATGCACTGACATCTTGAGCTGTGCAAGAGCAGATGGAGGGAGGTGATAGTTCCTTCTGCTCCCTGTCTGATGGGCCATGGGACCTGTGATAAGTTTATCAGGAACATCTCTGTTTAGCTAAAATTTCTTGGTATCTGCTGTGGTAAGTATGTCTTCAGAGGCAGTTACCTCAGAGGAAATATTTCACTCTCAGGTCACTCCACTGTGACTTGTTTCTGTTGCTGTTGTTAAATTAATCTTCTCAGGAGTACATGTAACAAATTGGAGAATTACTATTATTATACCTGTGGCAAATATTTTAATTTCAGTTTTCTGATTTTAGTGTCTCCATGCTCCCTCAAACTGTGCCAATGTAAAGTTGAAGCTGTCTCTGCCATTCAGCTTTAATGAGTTCCTGCAGTAAAGCTTTTAAGAGCACAGTATTAATGCATCTATGGTAGCCATTTTGACACCAATATCCATCAGTTTTCTTTAGCAGTACAGCACAGAATCTGTGTTATAAGGCATATGTAACAAATACAGGTAAATTCCAGCTCTGCTATATATATATTTTTTTTTTTTTTCTTAAACAAGATCCATAAGTTGTTAATACATTACAGACCTAAAAATGTTAAATGCAAATATGAAAAAGGGATCTGCTTTTCTGAAGGAAGAATATTCATTTCTTGGCTCTGAATACCAGATAAGACTAATTTCTGACACATTTTTTGAAGGTTTTGTATTGCAGGGAAGCTTGCAATCCTCAACACCTTCTCCACTCCCTGCAAACATTTAGAACAGCTATTTTTTCCTTCAGATGACAATTTTCATTTCAAGCAGGCTACAAGAGGTCATTTAGCTAATTTATGTGGAGATGAGGGAGGGTTGGTGGCACAGGCTTGAGAAATCAGGGGGGTATGCAGCAAATAAGACTGCAAAAATAGTAGATGAAGCGCCATTGCTGTCAGCATTTGCAACTGTAGATTAAGGTGTTCACATCCTAATTTAGCCTTGTGCTTGAGGCACACCATTAACCTCCTGACAGCTAGCAAAGTGCATGCACTATGGAGCAACTGATCATTTTTTCCCCAAAATGTTGATTCTTTAAGTGCTGCGGAAGTGTTAAAACTCTCTGGCCACAGGCACCTGTTCTAAATTTAAACCGGGGTGATTACATAGAAATACAGAGATGATACTATTGAAAGGGACAGCATGCCACCTCTGAAATACAGACAACATTCCCAACTATTGTCACACACATCAACAGCCTGGCTTCTTCTCTCCAAGCTGTGCACTTCAGCAAATTCCAGAATAATAAAAATTCAGACCATGTTATCTTGTATAAGTAATTCTCCCGCTTATGTAATGTTATTCCAGGAACTGTACTCTGCCAAGGCCAACACTTGGCACGGATTTTACTCAAACTCTTGCCCTGCTTTTAAGTAGATTTTAACTATCATACATGAAGGGCATTATGGTGTGTGAGATACTTGTTTTTCTGTGACAGTTGTGTTGAATTTGATATTTGAAAGATAGCTTGTGTTATAAACCTGACTTGCATTCATCTTCATATGGGATGAATAATAATAGAATCATTTTCTCATGCTGTGCATCAGTATGGTTTACACAGATTTCCTGAAATGTTTAAGAATTTTCAAATCCAGACAATAAAATGCTTTCATAAAAGTTAGCCTAAATCCTGGGATTCGACGGATAGACAGTGTGAGATCTCATACATGGTTCAGCAAGGCACAATGGAGAAATAGCAGCTCTGTGCTGTTCCACACCCAGACAACACTGGCAGCACCTTTCCAGCAGGAAAGCTTCTTGATCCCAGAGCAGGTTTTTGTTTAAAATGGTCAGAAAAATATTTCCAGCGGGATTTGTTATATAAGCAGGTTAACTTCAACTATTCCTGGATTTGCTTGCTCTCCTCTCTGAGATGCAGGGATTTCCAGAATACTTTGATCCTGTCAGTATTTATCTGGGTGGGAAGAAAATACCACTTTCTTCTCATTGCTCTGCCTTGAACTTGCTGGAGTTTTCAGTACCCTCCTACTGTAGAAGAGACTCTTGGCCAAGGTGCAAGCTACAACAGATCTGTTCAGTGTAACATTGCTCTCTCCTCCCTATGCTAAGGCATGATAAATGCTAGCAATTACATGAAAGCTCTTACCTCCATGCGGTTTCTCTTTTATTTGGGAACTTGCTGTCTCTATAAGAAAAGATTAAGCTAGCTGGTGTATGCCTTGGATTCCTTGACCCTTGTTTTTTGAGTAGTGACTAGTGAGGTCCGGAAGGGTGAATGAAAATCAAAGTATACAAGCTGGTGAACTTTTTTTAGCTTGAGCTGTGTTCAGGTTGGAAGCTGCTGCTAATGGTTTGCTTTAGAGTTTGAGGACCACAAGGGAGTTATATCACTGTCCTCATGGAATGAGTCATCTCACAACTGGGTGAATCACCCCCAAATTAGTGAGTGCTTGAATCATCCCTCATGGAGGACCATGAGGAGATGGTCCCTGTCCAGCATACCAGTGTTATAATTCAAGGCTTAACTTCTTAGGTGATTGGTTTGTTTGTTTTTGCAAAAGACATTGGGAGCCTGGATATTTCTCCATGTGAAAGAAGTATAGTTACATGCCAGTTCTTACACTTGCACACCCGGCTCTATTAAATATCTGATATGGAAAAACACAAAAACCTTCCAGAAGGGAAAACCCCTCTTGGAGAATGACTTGGAAGCTGCTAGTATAATGAAATTACCCTTCTGTGACAGGGAAGAGCGGGAGATGGAGTTATTACTGGTTTTCCCCGTGAACTTCTTCAGATATCTGGGTTGTTAAGGGTGCAAGCCCTGAGTCTGCCATTGTCCTGAGCCATGCCAGGGCTATGCCTTATTTTGCCATGAAGTAATATTTCTAGTGATCTCTGCACAGAGGTGACAGCAAGGCAAGACAGCTCACACATAGATGTTTTTTTCTAGTCCTTTACAAGACTATGGTGGCCTCACGGAGGGCAAAGTAAGTATTCTAATGTCATAGGTTTGTGTCCCTATCTTCTGCAGTGGAAGGGCTTTGTGCTCTTAGGAAGGTGAAGATAGAGAGGGGGAAGATACATATATTTGAGGGTTCCTTAATATTGAACCATTCTTGAAAATCCCTATGAATAACCATGAAAATAAATGGCATTGTTTTAGAGCATGATTCAAAGTCTGAAAGAGTGCTGGTCTTCTACCACTACAATAATTTTTATTGAATTTTGGCTTGGTATGGAGATCATAAAGCTCAAAATCCCTGTACTAACTTTATAGATTGCAACAACTGGCTGATAATTGCTTACATCTAGATAGTTTCTATATGAAATGCAACATGGTACTAATATTTATTATCTAAGTAACACATTATACATAGACAACTGAATATTCTTAGTTCAATCTATGGTCAGTGTTTCTTGTTAAAACTTCATGCACAGTGATTTTCAGGAAGTTAGCCTCTGCTTGGAAGACATCACTGGGAGCTTCCACAAATACTTGTTCAGGAGAGTTCCAGCCTGCTGAGTACTCTCACCCTGATTTTAACCAAGTGTTATATTTAACCATAAGCACTCCTGGGTTGCACCAGTGGCTTTAAATGCAAAGTGTGAATATTTGTGTGTTCAACAACTGTAAATATTCTCAAGATATACTTGGTGAGTATTGTACTTGTTAAAGTAATTAAGAAATAAGTAATTGTTTCTGTCTGGGATATTCTCATTCCATCCCTTGAAATACTGTTGCTGATAAAGTAGCAGCCTCAAGTCTATGTGATGCATGCAATTCCTGCTAAGGCTCAAGAGAAAATATCCCTGTGTTAAATACTAATTGCTGTAGCTGTAGGTAAAAGCCAGGTTACTGCTGAGGGTTTTATACTAGGTAATATACGGGCCAGTACAAAACCAACTCCAGGATGCTGCTTTTCCTTTTCTAGAAAAGATAAGGCATACTGTTAAATAGCAACACATTGAAAAGGATATCTCATCAGGCTTCCATAGGGTGACAAGCATCAATGCTGCTAAGTGCTCACTACAATGTGCTGTTTATTTTAATAAACTAAAATAGTTCCTGGGTATGAAACAGTATGTGCACAGAGATCACAGTGCTACTTGCCAAAACCAGCAATTCTCCTTCCTCTCCACATTGGGAAGATGATTTTCAATATACTCCCCAGCATTTTTTCTTGGGATAGTATAGTGGTTTGCTCTGTAGTGGTTTCTTTGGCTATGTTAGTTCAAGCAGGCTCTGTGCAAGTCTAAACATGGCTTTCACTGGCCCTATCAGGCACTTCTCTGGCCAAATTATACTAGTACAGCATTATGGGAGATTCATGCTTAGAGGATGGTGTTTCCAGTCCTCCAAGGTAAGGTATTTTGCAGCTGGTGGTGGTGGAGATAAGTTAAAACTCCTAATGCAGAAAGCCAAGCAGAAACTTGTGGGGTCATGATGAGAAATCCTTACACTTCTCTGAGCATTATGGGGATGTTCCATTAAACATAACATTAGGGGTAGAAACTGCTCCCTCTGCATTACTAGTAAAGGAACATATAGGGGATCATAGAATCATTAAGGTTGGAAAATACGTCTGAGATAATCAAGTCCAATCACCAACTCAACACTACCATGACCACTAGACCATGTCCTGAAGTACATTTTTTAACTCCTCCAGGGATAATGACTCCACTGCTTCCCTGGGCAGCCTGTTCCAATGCCTAACCACTCTTTCAGTCAATAAATTTTCCTAATATCCAATGTAAACCTCCCTTGGCACAACTTGAGGTCAATTCCTCTCATCCTATCACTTGTTCCTTGGGAGAAGAGACCAACACCCATCTATCTACAGCTTCCTTTCAGGTAGCTGTAGGGAATGATAAGGTCTCCCCTCAGCCTTCTCTTCTCTAGACTAAACAGTCACAGTTTCCTGAGACTAGTTTCTAGTTGCTCAGTCACATACATTTCAGTCTACTTTTGTGGAATATCATTAGAGATGGTTACCAAGAAGGTGGTGTCAGGAATTCCTCAGCTGCAGTGTCAGGTAGCAGTTTCTGTGGTGATTTAGAACCACAGTCCAGAATGCTGCTCTGATCACAGGCAAACAGAAACTTGAATAACAATGAGTTTAGGCTAAAGTGACTATTGCTAGGTTTTTGTATAGCAAGGTTTGTTAGTTTTCATTTTAGTGATCCTTTCAAAAATCCATAGGGCTAATGGGGCTGTTGCTGCTCCCCATTAACTTGTCAATGCATCTATGTCTACCTAAGAAAAACTTCTCCAGCTTGTTTGACACTACTGTGTAGTGCTGCCTACCTCAAGCCTTCAGGGTCTTGCATTAAGAGGCAGTGTGGAAAGATGGTTTTCTTACAACAATTTTCTCCAGCCTGCATGGTACAAAATTCTGCTGTCTTCATATGCTGCTATGTGCTGATATACATGTATGCCAGTGATGTGCACATACATGTTTATATGCAGGTACTACTTTGGGTTTGCTTACCTGAGACCTCTCTTATTGCCAAAAGCCAGTTCCATGTCACCGTACAAAACATGCTTGTTTCTTTTCATTCACTGATCACCATTTTAATGCTTGTTTTAGCATACTTGGCAGCCTGCAACTACAAGTGTTTATTCTTCTTAAATGCCTATCTAGCACTGTTTTACTTATTTAGGCTATTTATTAATTATTTGTTCAAATAACACCCATTAGTCCTAGATAAGGCAAGGCCCCACTGAGACAAATACTGTGCAAATACATAGTAAAAATCCCTGCCTTGAAGAGTTTCAATATAAACTATATTCCTTTGATCAACAATACACGATGAACTGCTGTGCCAATCTTGGTCCCCTCTGAAGCTTTCAGGCTTCTAATTTATCCTCTATTTTATCCTGTTAATTGCAGAATAGAGGCCTAGATCGACAAGGTGGCTTAGGTGGGAGGAAGGAAAGTACACTGGAAAGAAGAGCAACAAAAACAATTATTTTCTATAATTGAAGAATGACTAAAGAACAATGGAAAAATGACTGAAAATGACAGGTCCGTATTCATGAGTGATGTGATGGATGGAAATGAGGGGAGGATGTTGCCTCCTAGCACAAGAGCTAGAGCTGGTCTTATCCTTCTGTGTGTTTTCATTTGGCATCATCTTCCTGGGAAAGTCTGGTATGGTAACTTATTGGTAGCCACTGGACTTCATTACTGTTAAATTTGCCAGAACTTTTTTTGCCTTGTGAACATACATTGACCTTTATTACCCTTTCCCCCATACCACAGCTGGTCATTTCTCTGAACGAGTCATTGCTCTTCTGTGGGCAGCTTGTCATGGCCAAACTCTTGAACAGTAAATGGGCATGTCCCTACTGTGCCAACCAGCTGGATCTGTTCCCTCAACTATTACCAAAGGCTATCTCCTGTTGGTCTTCCTAGTGTCCCCTGGCCCTGGGAGCTGCTGCTTCTCTTACACTGAAGCCAAAATAACTAGTTCAAAGGTGTAGGACGCTGTATAACACGGCTGGAATCTAATAAACAATGCTGAGGAAAGGCAAAAATCAGATGTAGAAATAAATCGCTGTTGTGCATAAATGTGTAGATAACTTTGGCAATGAATGGTTTATAGTTGTAGATGCATTAAGGCTAGAATAAAGGGGAGGCCATTTCAGTTCATGTAACAGCCTTTTGAAGTCCTTTACCTGCCATGCTTCTCTTTTATGGGTCCCAGGCCTGAAGAGCGGAAGCTTGGACTGTTTTGCCTTGCTAGCAGAGGCAGTAGGGCCAATTCTAAGATGGTGGTGCATCAGGGAAGGGATGCAAGCAGATGGTGTTTTCTAAACCTTCATGCATCCAAATTGCTATCCCAGTTTTCCTATGCAAGAATTGTAGTTATATGTACAGAGGCAAAGGGGTGGTTCTGAAAAGCAGTAGTGTGTGGAGGGAGAAGATAAGAACTTATAGAAACTACGGAAAGCTCTTCCTTCTGGAGGAGCATTGGCAAACTAAGCACAGGAAGATCCAGCAAGTGCTCTGAAGTGGGAAGAACTAAACTTGAATTTTGTACTGATTAATTATTGAGAAGATCCAGGCACTAACATTTGTCATGGAGGTCAACAGATGCTTGAAGAGCCTTGAAAATCAAGGCTTTGTTGCCTAAACATGGGGTTTTGATGCAAATGTTTATTTCTAAAGCTCTCTGCCTATGATATTTAGGCCCCAATCATGGGGAGTCCTTTCTGTGCAATGTACAAGGTGCTTGGTCCAGTCTTCCTTCTGCTTCAGATGCCTGCAGGTTTTCTCTAGTTACACAGGGGGATGGTAGAATATCCCCTACAGAGCTGTATTTTAATACATGCACCTGCCATGCTTGCAGCTTGTTTCTGAATCCATGTATTTTTGACAAGTTATCACTATCTTTGCACAATACATAGAAATCAGATAATAACCTAGAGAAAGCTGCAGGAATATAAGTAATACAAACACTTTTCATGATAGAAATATCTATACAATGAACTTAAGTATATTCTGCATATTGAATATCTTTTCTTATTTGAGACCCAATGGATAACTTTGATGAGCAACAGTACCTGCAGAGACAGTATAATCATCACAGCTGACAGTAAAGCCTACATTAATGTGTCTTGAAAGTGATTAATGGGTTTTGACAATATCATTGCATTTCATATTTAATCAGATTATGCATCTGTTAGGAATGGTGCACTCCTAACATCTGCAGTCTGAGCCCATGATCTGCATCCAGATCATCAGTTTGGCAGAAGTGTGTGGCATGGTCTATGGCAGGCCTTTGACAAGTTAAAGCTATGTGCTGTCTATTATAGTTTTTAAACTCGGGAAAGTTCACCCACATGCCTCCTATACGTTTGTAGGTACACTCACAGTCTCCTTTCATGCTGAAAGTCATGCTGTGGTAAAACGCACAGCTTGAAGACAGACTAAACTGAGTATTTTACTGAAGGGGAAGGCTAGTGTAAGCTGGTGTTACTGCACATACCTCAGCATATGTGTGCCTAATAGTTGATTATCAGCTCTCCTAGGTGCTTCTTGTGTGACTTCTGTCAAGTTGGCTGCAGATCACTCTTAAGGGCTTGCCTTATTTTTCTCTGTATGTCATGCTCATCTCTAATCTGGTTGGTAGTGCTTTCTTATGCTGTGGGGCTGTGGAAGGGTGGAGGCAACATCAGGTGCTACAGTAGTGGAGGTTTACCTGTACAATGGAGATATAAAGGTTTATGATTTGAAGATGATTGTACATATTTGGGCAGCTCTTGTAATACATGGGAATCACTGCCAGGAAATCCATAAACCAAAATTGATGTAGTTAAAGGCTATCCCAACACATTTTCTAGAATAATTCTGCTTTGAATGTTTTCTGAAACAAAACAAACTATATAAATAATGTATATGTTGCTATTTTTCTTTGCTTTGCCTCAGCTATAAAGATGCTCCTCAAATAGAACCTGAGCATAGTATCATAAATACACATGGACCAATAATTTTAAAAATTCCATTTAGAATAACTTTTTGGATACACACAGCATGAAAGACCTCCTCAAATGCTGCTGGGGATTAATTCCTGGGTGCTCCTGCTATGTTGTGCAGTGGCTGTGTATGAGGTAGTCCTTGCTGGGCAGGAGCAGGCAGGGAAAGGCAGTGGAGCTGAACGTGGGATGCACAGCACAGTGCACACAGCAGTTTTGTTTTTTCTAAGCACTCAGAGTGCTCACTGAGCAACCTCCACCCTGAGAGCAGGTTGGAGGATGTGGCAGAGGATAAGCTGTGCCCCGGAGTGAAATAGGTTCCTGGTGGCATCACACAGAGAGGAGTAATTATGGCTCTGAACAGCCCCATTCTCTCATTTTTGCAGATATGTCTCAGGGCTTAAAAGCACACTCCAGAGTGAGTGCGAGCAGGAGCTGAGTGTGAGCCTTTAATTGTACAGTTAGACACTATGTCCCCAGGATTTGTTGGACTGTCACCATTGTTACATGAGTGTTACTGTTGTGCCACCCTACAGAGACCCTCCTGGGCATGTCGGAGCAGGGCTTGCAAGTGAACTGCGGCTTTCATGGGGAAAGTTGACTTCTAGTTTCACTTCACTCATTTCTTCTTCCTGTCAGTGAATTCATGATATGCAGGGTCTTAAGCAATCCCACACTTCCTTTGGAAGATGAGGTCCCTGCTTTGACAGACTGAGAAGAATTAATTTTCTGTTTAAATACTAACTGTCACCCAAGACTGGTTGTGTGACCATCTACATCTGCAGGGCAATTTTCAGAAAAACAAGTCGTCTTATTTGCTCTGTGAATCTTTAAAATGAAGGATTGTTGTTTTTCTTAAAAAAAAAATAAGTAGTTAAAAGACTGCCATCAAAACCAGAATAACAGCCTATAATTCCCTTGTTGTGACTACTGTGAAAAGCAGTATGTTATTGGGCAGGCTTATGCCATCTCCTGGTGTCTATTTGCCTTCAGAAGTGTGAAAATGTGTCCGAATGTCCATGAACAGATGCAGAGATCTGCTTTCAGTGTGGAATAATTACACACTGGTGCCACAAAAAGATATCAGTAATTCATAATTTGGTTAGATAAATCACCAGTCTCAAAATCGGGGGAGAGGATGAGAATCTCTTGTTCTTGTTCTCTTGTCATCTCCAAAATAGTCATACGGCTTTGATCTACATTTCAGCCATTTCTGTTGTGTACCTTTTCTGCTGTGAGGTTGGAGCCCTGTTGTGGGAGATTCTGTTTTTGTCCAATGTGGAAAAGCTGCCTGTTAGGGTGATTTATTATTCAAAATTAGTGAAGGACAAAACAAAGGCACTTCTGAGGGAAGAAACAGGATGAGATGCCTGTTTGAGAGAAAACAACCTTGTTCAGGAAAGCATGTGAATACCCATGTACATAGTCCCTTGAGCAAGGAGCAATGTAAGCACTAACAGAAATGGTTTCCTAATTTAAGGCTTCTCTGGCAGTTTCTCTTGGAGTAGGTGTGGTGTGTGTTTAGGGGAGGCTGGACCATTTCCATCATCTTTCAGTATGTTGCCTTGAGTATAATGAATAAGCTGGAGAAAATCTTGGAGAATAGAGCTTGACTGCATTTGGATCTGAGTATGGCACTGTTCTAAAGAATCAGAAAAGACTCCAGGTAAACATTGCGAACACTGTTGGCTAGGAAACCATTCCCCTTTCCTTGGCATTTTGTTTGCCAACAGGGAAACCCATCTATGTGAGCTAGCCTGAATTTTGACAGTTGAGTTCTGGGGCTTAGTGTGGATACTGTGCCTGGAGGGCTTTCATTATGTTCCTTACACATTGTTAGAGTGAGAATTGCAGCTGGAGTTCTTTTCCTTGAGCACCACATTTCACTGCTGAAGAATTTTGAAGTGCTCCCAACTTTTAAAAAAGGTAGGAAAAAGCATAACCACAAAGGCTTGCTGAATTTAAAAGCCTGAGAACTAGTATAAAAACTGGTGCAGGGATTCATTAGTTGTGCTTCATTCATTAACCTCTGGACAGGGTTTGCCACAGGGCACCACTAAATGCAAAAGTCCTGTGCTGTAGACACAAAGACCTTTCTGCTTACCTGCCCTGTAGTCACCCAACACCTCATAATAAATCAGCTCCAGATTTTCCAAAGCCTCTGGAAATGGAAGTTTCCAAGTCAGTAGTTAGTCCATCAAATTTGAACTTGATGGTCAGATACTTGACTGAAACTCAGTGTACAAATGTACGAATATTTGACTATCGGAGCTAGGAGGTCACATCCTATTTCTTAAGCCAAATGCCAAAGATCATACCTACAGATGCATGTTTATGAGCATTTGCCATAGATCCAGCTCTGGCAGTGCTGGTCCTATATTGAATGCAGCTGAGAGCAGATTTAGGCTGTGAGCTGCATTGTTGCGCAGCAAGCTGTTTTTTAAAATCCCACCTGTTTTTCCCTGTTGATCTTCCTGTCTCAGGATTCAGTCTAATGTTGCACACAGCTTTAAATACTGCAAGAGAAGAGCTAATTGAAGAGTAACACCTTGCCTGACAAATGTCTTGCTGTACTGCTTAGATCCAGTCACAAGGCTCAAATTCAACTTTATTTCAAAACAGCTCTAGTCTAAGACCTTGAGTAGGCAATGTAGAGTCCTGGCATGGAGATTAGAGGTGATGGAGGCCTCATCCCTGGAGATGTTCAAGGCTGGGTTTGATGGGACTCTGAGCAACCTGATCTAGTTAGAGATGTCCCTGCTGACTGCAGGGGGGTTGGACTAGATGACCTTGGAAGGTCCTTTCCAACCCAAACCATTCTATGAGTGTAGTAATATCACATATGCTTAGAAATAGCAACAGATTCCCTCTGCCATTGAGAAGCGACTACTGCCATGTGCCACTGTGCACCCACTGCCTTTATTCCTGCAACATCTTGCAGTGCTACTACAGTGAACTGCTCTAAAGAAATATATCTTATTTTGCCCCTTGTAAGGCTAGATTCATGGTCCTGAGATCCCCATGTTCTGTTAAAAATAAAAATGGACCAGTGAAAAGACTAGAAATAAATGCTTCATTTCATTGGGGAGTTATTCTACTGTGAGGAGGTATGGTATCAAGGTTTTAGCAGAACTGACTTAGTGACCTGAATTAGAATCATAGAATGTTTTAGGCTGGAAGGGACCTCTAGAGGTCATCTTGTCCAACCTCCCTACATAAGTAGGGACATCTCTACCTAGGTCAGGCTGCTCAAACCCCCATCAAGCCTGACCTTGAATGACTCCAGGGATGGGGCCTCCACCACCTCCCTGGGCAGCCCATTCCACTGATCTATCACCCTCATGTTAAAGAATTTTTTCCTANGTTGTTAGTAGCTCTGCACAACTGCTTATTCAAGGAAATGAAATTATCTGTGTGTATTTAATTTCAGTGGTATTTAGAACTGACTCACCCAGGCTTATCTGAAAATTGCACCCAAAATCTGAGACGTGACATTGTTTCACAGCATATCAGTTTTACATCTGATGGGAATTCTGTATCCCTTGTGAACTTAGATCATCCTTAGAGAAGAGAACGAGATCTGTAAGTTGAAGTTTGTGCTTCCTATGTATAGCCAAATATATTAAACTCATTCCATTACTTCTGGTGTATTTTGAGGGCTTTCCAGTTTGTCACTTACCAGTGCAGCAGCCATACTTGAAACTAATACTGATATTTAGCAGTTAAGATGCCTGAGCTATCCTGTGGTCCTACGAAGTCCATCAACTACCATTCTACTTGAAGATAAGTTTTAGCAAAGCACTGATATTAAGAAGATATAAAATTCCCAAATTTTCTGCATTTTGACATCTTTTGAATGGATTTATCTTCTCTGAAAATTACATATGTATGTATAAACGCGCGTGTGTGTGTGTATATATATATATAAAAAACAATGTCGGGCAGATGTAAGGCATCCAAGGCTCTTGTGAAAACCAATGATCATACCAATGTGCATTATAAAAGCTGAAATTCATAATAGCTACAGCGGTTCAGTTATTTTCTTTTTCAAGGAAATCTTCCATAAAGAAAGAATTGTGTTTCCTTTTATTATGCAGCTACAGTACTTACCATGCTGGAAAACTTTGAAAATAAATACAGAGTAGATTTGACCTTAGAAAGGAACACGATAAATTAGAGTTGCTTTTAAGAATTCAAATTAGATTTGCAAACTGGTTAGCTTGAGCCTGGATGATCTTGTAAAGAATGGGGAGAATGAATATAGCAAGCTAGACATTTGGCCAGTAAATACTACAGAAAGTCCTCTTTTATTTTTTTCTGTTTATTCCCCTCTGTTGCTTTTTTTTTTTTTTTACTTTCCCCTGCTTAAACTAGGGGAAGGAACCTTTATTTTTTTTGAAGCTACTTCCTCTTAGGGATTTTTTGCTCATTGAAACTCTCAAAGACACTGAAATGTGGTGTTTTTGTTTTCTAAAGGCTACAGAAGCTGAAGGCTGCTTTTCTGACAAACTAGTAAGGGAGAGCAAAGGAGATGGCAGATAACTTGTAGGGATGACACAGAAGGACTGAGGGGAGAAGCTTGACATATCCACTGTCAGCATCCGGTGTAAGACATCAGGAACAAGAACATGTGTTAGATGGTGGGCAGTGTTGTGGAGTGAACACCTCCTTTGTAAAGGCATCCTTCAAAGGCCAGCCACCACCCAAATCTTTCCCAGATTGACAAATAAAACTGAATAAGTTGGGTTCTTGCAGTCCAATCTTTTATCTAGGATCATGTGAAAGAGCCTGCAGGGCACAAAACCAAATGGTAAATGCAAGCTGTTGCTTCAACTACCCATTTTGCTCACAAGGGTCCAAATCTGCCTTCTGACTACTTGGTTTGCTTTTTATTCCCAGACATTTAGCAAACCAGAAGCATTGTAATGGGGTGAGAAGAGGGAAAGATGAGGGATGCTAATAAGTCTAAAAGTGAAAAAAGTGTAGCACAAAAAACTACAACTGCGGAAATTCCTCCTTCAGAAGTAATATTTCCATCTTGGTATTTTGAGCCCCTATTTGGCAGCTGAAAGAGGAGACTCACCTGATAACTTTTTATTTTAGAGAGATTGAAGCATAGTGGGAGGAGGAAACTGCATGGTCCCTGCTTTGCCAGGCATTTTGGCTCTTGAGCTGGAGTAGAGACTTTTCTGCAAAACTCTATATATTTATGGTATGCTTTTGAAGTGTGGAGGAGCAAGCATACACCTTCAGTTTACAGCTCTTCTGAAAGAGCAAAAATGCAAAGCATTGTCACAGCTGTAAGTCCATAGGCTGGGATGTGCCATGTCCTTTTCCTACACCAAGCTCCCAGCAGTTACAGGGTTGTCACCTGAGTTTACAGGCAACTTCTTACGCAAAGAAGGATTTTAAAGCTGTCTCAACATGTTTTTGGTGTGTCATCAAGTCAGTTACTAATTTCTGCTTTTGTGGTGGAAGGCAAAAAGAAATAAGGTCTCTCATCTTGAGTGCTCTGTATATATAGCAGAAAATCAAGGGCAAATGTAGATGCACACATAGGTGAGTTTTTAAAAAGCAAACCTCAGACAGTTTATTCTAAATAACTAAAAACAGATTCTTGGATTTTCTGTTATAAAGTATTTAATCAAGTTTGACAACTTTGAATGCAATAGGTGCATGTGATTTCAGGAACATCAGCTTTAGACTAGACCAAATCCACATCTCAGCTAAGTCTTTGCTATCTGCAGTGGTAGTGAGCACTGGGTGCTTCACAGGGAAATGTAAGCATCCTGCAAACAAGTTCTCTATAAAGGAAGTTTCCTTCCATGTCTAAATGTTTTTGACTTCTAAAGTAACTTCATTTACTTAATCTTTTTCCTTAACACTGATAATGTTCTGTATATGGAAACAAGTGTTGCTATTCTGAATGCTACTGTGGTATCTTCCATAGGCATCTTGCAGTGGAGCTCTGCAGATTAGCATTGGGGAAAGTGTTTGATTGGTTCTTCATCTCGTATTTTTCATTTTCACATGGGCCTGTAGTCTTATTTAGAATCTGAACAATAAATCTCAGAGGAGCTGGTTTAGAATTATCCTCTATGTTGCTGTTTTAAAGATATCACATTTTTATATAGCTGAAATTCTTACAAACAACAGCATTTCTTCTTCTTTGGCATGTTTTCTTAAACTTGTATTTATCTAATCTTTGGAGTTTTGTTGTTGGGGTTTTGTATCAACACTTATTTGAGAATCACATTTTTGTTTAAAAACTATATGATACAGCCAGAACTTTGGAAAATGCACTCAGTTCAGACTTCAACATCCAGAGACAGAATATAATTTTCTATTTCAGAAGCCACACACTGTGGTAGCTGTTCCATACTGGCCTCACTATTTTTAATTTATTCAGAATGGAAAGTGTCTATGGTTCTAGCTTTGCACCTGCCATTGATATCATTGGCATTATAGTTCATGATTCAGACCACCAAAACCTTCCACAAAATTACTCTAAACTGAAGAGGCTAAAAAAGTGTGAATACATCTTTCAAACTCTTCACTATTAAGTAAAAAATGTTTCTATCTTTCAGGGACATAAAGAAAAGCTGAATGCTACAGGTGGTAATGACCCAAAATTACAATAATCCAGGGTTATAATTAAGTTATGGGAGTTAAGATGCAGGTGCAAAGAGTTCTGAACTTATATTTACTGGGTGGCTTAGATATAATGCTGGTAGCAGCCTGTTAAAAGCTTCAGTGTAGTTTCAACACTGTGAAGCACCTAAAGTAAGTGTTCATCAGCAGTAGTGTTCTGTATCAGTTAACCTGTGGCAGTGCAATAGTATTTCCTCAATGCTCAATGTTTATCTGTTCAACAAAATCTGTTTCTGAGGTCTCTGAAAGCCAAGAATACCCTCTGGAAGCTTCATTGCTGATAAGTGATATGGGTCGTATAAGTTGTTTCAGTGTGTGATGTCTATTTACCAGAAGAGCCTAATCCTTATTTCTGTTTTAGTGGACACTGAATTAGCTAGAAAAGAAAAAACAATCATTTTAGCCACTAGACAGTATGGATAAGCAACAAAAAATGGCTTGAAAGATACTAAGCCAATGGAAATGCTATGAAATAAGGTGCTATGCTAATTACAAAGGAAGCTGGTGAAGGCTGCCAAGACTTCCAGGCAATGCTGGAAAGACACATCCTCGAGTCCTATCTTCAGACTGAAAATTTGAGGTATGTAGGCAAGGGATATTCTTGTAACAGCTGCCTTTTGGTTAATAGACACTTTTAGGGGAATGGATGGATCCACATGGCAACATAAGGAAGAAATGCATGTCAAGGCCAAAAAGCATTTCTCGACAAGAGGTCTTTTTGGAGCTTAGTGAGAAGAAGTGAATAGGAAACCCATGATGAGATTGCTGGTCTGCATTTGACAATGTCAGTCAACAGGATAAAAAAAGGTTAGATACTGTCTGAATTCTCAGAGGCTGGCAAGATAAACCTACATCCTAATGTACCCAAATTTGAGAGATTGAAAGTGGCTTATAGAGAGAAGAGAAATACTCAGATTTCTCTATGGGGAGCAGAAGGTGCATGGGGTAGAGAGCCCTGGGCTCTTGAAAGGCCTGACTCAAATAATGCCTGAGATCTGAATATGGAGAGTGGTAGACTCTCAGTGGTAGATGCTCAGTGGTAGACTTGTCTTCAACTCTACATTTCTCTTGCTATCCAAAGCACTGAGCAATTGTTGGAAGCTTCTGTGGAGTGCTGTCTGTGTGTCCCCAGGAGGCTGAATAGCAAGCTGAAGCAGTCACAAAGCTGACTTCTGGGAAAGACATTCTTTGGCCTACTGAGCTTGTGGTGGCAGCTACAAGTAATGGGTAAAGGGGCTTTGCTTTCAAAAGAAGCACTAGAAAGAACACTTCTCTAGAAGGGTCTTGGAAAAGACCCTGATGCCTAGGTTTTGCTTAATCTCTGGAAATTTGAAACCCAACTGTTTATGCCATGTTAACATCCAGAGCAGATCTGTTCCAGGCTGATGTTAACTCCAGCACAGGTCTCTACAGAGGCTATTCTATAAAAATAACTTCTGACACCTTACATCTTTCACTGAAAAGAATTGCAGCAAATCCAGCCAGCCCTGTTGGGCACAGCACATAACAGACTGGTAGAACAAATGCATAGCTCTTTCAGACTCCTTTATTTCTGTAATGAGTTAATATTCCTGTTTGGTAGCACATGTGAGATGCAGGTAATAGTTAACCTGCTGAGGGCGTTGCAGGTGCAATAACAATCATACCCCTTCTGTAGTGCTATCTGGAGACAAAATGCCTCACTGCTTGGAGCGCTTTCCATTGAAATAACAACACTGTAAGGGGAATGCTGATTACAGCTTCCCATGAAAAATTAAATCTACAGATAATGTGCTATTTGCAATTTGCCAAGTACATTGCTCATGAGTAGTGCAGGAGAGTCAATTCCCTGGTTAGTACAAATTAGTATACATCTTTTTCTGAATACAGAGGAATACTAGGTTATATGAGTTTTTTGTCTTTTGATCATGGCAGTGATATTTATGTCTTGTCAAAAAATGTCTTTTCAGTTGCCAAGACACATTTTGTCATGTGTGAGGCTCCAAACACATGGAAGGATGCTAACATATCTGAAGTCAGACTGGTAATATTTGTTGTTACACTTGTAAAGTTAGTGTACTTCCGCAAAGGAATCTGCATTTGTAATCTAAAGGATGGACAGTTGGATTTTTTTAAGTGCTTCTAAACTCATTCTGTGTATTCCCTCAATGACATTCACATAGCTGTTGAGCTGAGGTTCGAAAGATTGTATTCTAAGATCTTTTAGTGACTTGAATAGCAATTCAGTCCTGCTTAATGTGTCTGTTATAAAATATTAGGATGGAGTGAATGTAATTGGTGTTTAAAAGTATCAGTGCTTATCATGCTGTCTTGAAAATGAGACTGCCACTTTGTCCAAATCTGGTAGTTATTATGTACTTAATAGCAAAGGAATTTTAAAATTGGCCCAAACCTGTTGTTCTTGAAGCAAGTGGTAAAACTCCAGTTTAGTCAAATAGAAGAAGGATTAGATAAATGCTGACTGCTTGTAAAGTCCCATCTGTTAACATTCAACTTCAGTAGAAATTTTCCATATGTTCTACTTGCAAGACTAGATAACGATGTTAACTAATTAGAAGCACTGTTGAAATATTTACTATCTGAACTTTCAAACACATGAAAAGATTAATGAAATTCTACTGTTGTTGGGTTTATTTCAGGTTTTTTTCTTTGTAGGGGAAAAAAAATGTCTACTTTGCTAACTGAAACAAAAACCCAAACCACTAAAACAATGCTTAACAAAACTTCAATACTTGTCCTTTAAAATTCTAAGTACTGTAAAGAGCCCTCCTTCATGCCTGAATATCTAAATACTTGTGGAAAGAATCTTGAGGAGTTAAATGTTAAAGGGCCTTGTGTTTCTACACTGCATCTTCTGTAAGTGCAAGCAAGCTTCCAAATTTTGGGTTAGAAGCCCTGGTGTTGATTGATATCAATCTTTCATGTCTATGCTCCAAGTAGGAAATAGGCTCTCAGTCCCAGGCTGTGGCTTGTGCTCTGGAGTTGACCCACGTGAGCTGGTCTCACAAGTCCTGACTCTAGAAGGGTCTTCTCAGTCTCTCTGCATATCTATCCTTCAGCTGCTGGGCAAGTGCCTGCAGGATTACCAACTAGTCTCTCAGTCTCTAAGCTGCTAGGCTGATGACAGTATTTAAGAAACACACCAAACCAAACTCAACAACTTGAAGCTCTGGTGAACCTGAAATTCTTCTGCAATGTATAATATCAAAATATAATTTGTTTTCCCAACCTAATGCATATGGTAGTTGTTGAAATTGATTGTAAATTACATTCTCCCTGAGTGATAAAAGCACTGAAAGCAGCCAGATGGTTAGCAAAAAGATATGGTATATTAGCAGACCATGGCAACTTGGTTGCATAGTTTCTCACTGGCAACTAAAACAACTTTTTTTCAAATTGAACATTTAAGTGCATTGGAAAAAATGTGGTTTCTTTGGGAGTAATAGCACAATTATTGTTTTTAGCTGTCTTTCCCCTCTACGTCTCCTGTGTACTACTACTTCTAATAGAATAAGTGGAAAAATACATAGCAATTTGCTAAATTATGTCATAATATATTAAAGTTCTTTCTTTCCATTTGAGAGACCTGGCTTGTCTGCACACTACACCATACTATTTTAAAGTAGTATGGGAAAGCTGCCTGGTGGAAAAG
>VYZX01033857.1:0-13691 GCA_013401335.1 Brachypteracias leptosomus
ACCATTCTGTGATTCTGTCATCTGGAGGTCATTGGGTCAAAACTCCCACTGACACCTTAGTGTGATGAAGGCTGGTTACATCAGGTCTAACATGTTGCCTGTTGCTTATAAAATCATTTAAGTTGTATCAAGACAGCCTAGTTTAGGCTCCTTCTTGTAAACACATGATGTTTTATTCTATTTTTTTAATATTGATACTTTTAGTGATTCTTAAAGATTCATTTGGATCTCAGCATAGCATGGAGCTCTTGATTTATTGTCTTCCTCCTCATACATGGGTTTATCTGTTTTCTTTCATGTTAAGGCAGGGACTAAATACCTATGTAGAGATCAATGTATTTAGAGCTGTCATAATTCATGGTAAGTGTTGGTGAAAGGTTTTCAAGAAACCGATTGATCCTTGTACCAAGGTGAAAAGCTCTATTGCTGTGACAGGAGTGTGCAAAGCATGTCTTATACATGTTGCATTTTCTGACATTAGTGTTGAGCAAAAGATGCTAGAATATATACAGTGGAATTTAATATATAAGCTTGTGTTTCAAGGTAATTTAGCTGTATAGATGTTTTGAGTTACCTGAATTCATTGCTTAGTTCACAAGTAATATCTCAAGTAAAAGTCTCAAGGCAAAATAATTAGAAAATGAGTTAAAAACTGCCATCTGACAGTCATAGAAAATAGTACTCAGATCAGCTGGGTGTGTAGGAGGAGATTTTAAGTCTTAGAGATGTGCACTTACACCTGGGGAGGATGTATTTTGTTCAGCTATGGTATGCAGGATCTGGGTGAAAATTACATTCTAACTGAGGCAGAGGAAAAGAATCATCTTTTGAAGTCAAATGTGTTTAGTTTTGCACGGGTCTTGTCTGCCTTACACTTAACTTGTTTTTCTCTTCTAGTGAGATTTAAATTTGTTTTTAATGGATTTTTTTGAGGGTTTTTTTTTTTGTTTCCCCTCCCACAGCATCCTGTACAAGACAAAGCTACCTTTCATTGTTGTCATGAACAAAGTAAGTCAAAGCTGTGGTCTCTATGTCCTAGTTGAATGTTGTTCTGTTTAGCTTGCTTTGCTCTAGTGTCTTTATCTTACCACAATAATAGATTTTCTAGAAAAGAGAGGTGGGGAGGGAGCTACCAGCTGAAAACTGGATCTAAAGTGGTTCTTTAATCTGGTCTACAAGTGCATGAGAACCAGGGCTGGGCGCTTGCACCCAGGCATTCAAGTTGGAGATGATACTAAGAATTTGAAAAATGTTTTTGCACCTTAACACTGGGCTACCAGGAAACTTAACTTTGTAATGTAAGGGTCAGTGCGTCACTGAAGCTGCTTTTACAGCCCCCTGCCTCCTCACAACAATTGCCTTAATCATGAATTATTTCTCCTCAGCAGCAGGTTGACATCTCACTGTGGAATTGTCTAATGTCTGCCCGTTCCGAGGAGGGAGTCCCATGTATTGTAGCAGGCAAAACTTAATGAAAGGTGTTCAGACCTGATCAGTGACATTAAAAATACTCCAATATTTACCAGAAAGCAGATACTTACTAGCCCAAGGATGCACTTCCATTATTGTGTGAGGTACTTCTTAATGGAATGCTTTGGAGTTCAACAGCTAGCTGGCTGTTTTCTTTCTAACTCTAGACAGTAATTTTAGAATAAGCTGTTAAGCTTTTTCTGTAGAAAAAGACATGAGGTAGGAAAATCATTGCCTAAGAAAATACATATTTTGAAAAGCTGAAAGAAATGGGACTTCATTAGTATATGTAAGGAAAGGTGAGTCCAAGGCTTAGAACTCCTAACTTTGAACTTTATTTTGATCTGATGTTTAGTCCTTGGTAAAAAGTAAAGCCAACAGAATCTGAGGAATTTTTGACAAGCATTTTAAGATTGATTCTTGATAAAAATGGAAGAATCCCAAGAATTGATACAAGTGCAGTGACAAACACATAGATTTAAAGAATGTTAAAATTTGCAGAGGAAAAAAAAAAGTAATTTTGAGAGTTAATTTTATTTACAGAATTTAATCAAGCTAACTCTAAATAATCAGGCTTTAACATCATGGAACCATCTCACTGTTTTGTGTCCATTGTCTCGCACTGGGTTTGGATGATAACTTCTTCAGGTCAGAGCACAGCTCACTGCTGTTACCCCACATGGAAATGGCTCCCCCTCCCCCCTGACCCTCATGCCAATCCAGAAGGGTTGAGATCTTCAATGAGGACTGTTCTTGTCTGGCCTCAATCATACATATATTTACAACTTATCACTTTCTTGTACAGTATGCAATTTTTCAATGTCCCTTTCCAGTAAGTCATAGAAACCTTTAGAATTGCGATCGTTTCCTTAAACTTGTCTCCTTAAAATGAGTGGGTGGTTGTCTTCTCTTTCTGTATTCAAGTAGTTGGCTTGATAAAAACAGAGCTTGCAAAAAATCAGACCAGGGCTGAATATTTTGAAAAGATCAGCATTTTGAAAGTAAGTTTAAAATGGAAATTTTTTATTTGTCCACTTAACAGCCTAAGGCCAAGAATTCATTATGATTATTTCTGAAAATAATCTCCTTCTCTTCTCCTTCCAGACTGACATCATCGACCACAGTTTTGCAGTAGAATGGATGCAGGACTTTGAGACTTTTCAGGATGCCCTGAATCAAGAGACGTCCTACGTCAGTAACCTGACCCGTTCTATGAGCTTAGTGTTGGATGAATTTTACAGTTCACTGAAGGTAAGAATTGTCCTTTTGTTTTCACTGCCTCTCATAAAGCCCTGGAGAAGAGAAAGCACAAGGAGTGTATGATTGATGTGTATAAATACGTGGTGGGAGGATGTAAGGAAGACAGAGGCAAGCTCTTTTTGGTGGGGCCCAGTGAAAGGACAAGAGGCAACAGACCCGAAGTGAAATACAGGAAACTATGTTTAATCAGAAGAGGAAATAGAAGAATTACTGTCATTTTACTGATTGAGAACTGGAACAGATGATCCAGAGAAATTATGGAGTCTCCATCCTCAAGGGTACTCAAAACACACTTGGAAAAGATCTTGAGCAACCCATTGAGTTAATCCTGTTTTATGAGCAGGAGAGGTTGAACTGGATGATCTCCAGAGGTATCTTCCAAGTTCAACCATTCTGTCCTATAAAAGGGCTTTGTACTGCCCTTTTGAACTGGAATCTGTTGATGAGCCTTCCACTGTGGGCAAGGATTTGCTTGTTTGAACATAGAGTAACTTCAGTTGCTTGTCACACTGAGTGCCAAGCCTGAGTCATTTACTACTGAATTGTGATGAATGAGGAGAAAGGTAAGATAGGCTGGTAAGAGGTGATGTTCTGTGTTGCAATGTCTCCCATCTGAGATAATTTTCCTTGCACTGAAAGTGTCAAGTACAGCTGGACAATTCACTATGTAGGAAGAAGGGAAAGAATCTCCAAACAAACAAAATCCTGTATATTGCTGACACAAGAAGAAGAGTGATTTTTTTTTTTTTCTCCCACTTACCAGGTTTTGAAAGGACAGATCCATTCAATTTCTCTGAAAGCACTACTCATTGGAGGATGTTAATGATCCCATACTCTGTGCTAAAAGTGTTCAGCTAATTGTGTTTTTCATCAGCTTTTACTTAGGAAAAAGCAAGCAAATGGCTTTATGGATATTACAAGGAAGGCAATGAAATTAAAGAAGTGATTCCATTCATATAGATAATGATAATTTAGCCAAAACAAAAGTATTGTAAGTGCCCTATGTGGAACAATACACAGTATTTCAAAATGGATTGTTGTGGTGCTATATACAGGACTAAAGTACTTCCTAGTCCTTATTTGCTAATCAACCGTTTGTCTGTGTGTCAGATCTGTTAGAACAGTAGACTGGAGAGCAGGACATACACAGAGCATTGTAGAGTAGAAGGCAGCCTGTACATCAGTGCAATGAAAGTATGAATGTTCATATATACCATCAGAGTGCAGAGACTGATGCTTTGGAGTGCTTGATTGTCTGTGTATTTACTGGACTATTAATAAACTGCAAGGCTGTGTTGGAGAAATGTGTTCCATTTGAAAGTTAAGGCTGTCTGCTTGTGAAAAAGAGGGAGAATTTTCGTTAGAGAGAGTAAGATTCTTAAGGAATACCAAGTACTGGCTTGTAATAGTCTTAATGAAAGGTGTTTTTAGGTAATGGATTTAATAAAAGCAGAACAAATGGCCGGAAGTGTAATGACAGACAAGTTCAAATTAGGAAGCAGATGTGCATTTTGGGTGTGTTGCTGTAACCAATTAAATTCTCCCATCTCCTGCTGTCCTGGAGGTTGGATTGGGAACCTTTTAAAATGTGCTTCAGCTGAATGCAGAGTATTAGACAGAACATCAGAGGCAAAAGGTCAATTCTTGTCTTTTGCTCTTTAATTCTAGTACAGTGAAATACTAAGGGCTTACAGAACTAGGCTCAGAAGGAGAGCATGGGTTATTGACAACAACCACGAAAAGAGAAGAAAGACTTGATCTTTCTTCTGAATTGTGTTATTGTGTCTGTTACGTTTAGACATTGTATTGTCCTAACTCTGGGTTTTGTGGGGTGCTGAGATTGGAGGTACAGGGATGGGTGCAGGTTTGGTTTGTTGCTTTTTTTTTTTAACTATTGCTCCCCTCCCCATGGTAAAATTTGTAAAACAAACAGGAAAAATAGAGAAAGAAATAAAGAAAGAAAACAAAACAACCAACCCAACCCCAACCAAACTTCAGAGGTAGCAAAATTTAACAGCAGGAGAGGAAAGGGATGACAGAAGTATTACTGCATACTCTTATGCCACTGTGATGATTAAATGGGTGTCATTAGATTCCCCTATTTAGGGTTTTGGTTGGTTTATTTTTTAAAGATACTGCTTAGCCTTTCCAGCTCGGATCATCCATCAGTTACCTAAAAACCTGGTTCAGTTACTCTCCAGTTCTGGTGTCTGTTTTCTTTCCTAGGTGGTTGGTGTTTCTGCTGTGCTCGGCACGGGCCTGGATGATTTTTTTGTTCAGCTCTCTAAAGCTGTAGATGAATACGAGAGGTAAGCTGATGGCCTCTGGTCCCTGACCCAGTGAATACCTGCTGAGGTCACTGAGCCAACTCCTTTCACTTGAAGGACTTTCCACAGCCAGGGTAGAAAAGGCTTTCTAATGCACTTAAGTGCAAGAGTCAGCATGAAAAGCAGCAGTCCAAAGGAAGTATTCAGTGGTAAATGTCTATGCTAACTCTGTGAAGTCATTTTTTTCCTCTGATTCCATACAGTGATCTTCAGGAAGCTCAGTTTGGCAGACTGAGTAGATGAGCAAGTTGAAATGAAATAATTCTTTGAGAATTTGCTCCTCCCCATGAAATGCTGCCAGGCTGCTCTATAACATTAGAAAGCAAATCCAGTAACTTGGATTGCTTAGAAATCCCTAAACCAGACCACAGATTGTTGTTAGAGGAAAATAGATTACGCTGGATTGGATAGCCAGAGAGCAGCTGCTACTGTTTGATGCTCCCAGGTCTGGTCAGTCTGGCCTGGGGTCATGACTCCAGCTCTGCACTCTGCCTAGTCTCTGCTTACATGCAAATAGACCATTTTGTTCCCTTATCCCTTTATTTCCTGCACTCGTTCCTCCCCAAATCTCCTAAATCCCTCCCTTTTCCCACCTTTGGTTCCACCCCTAAACATCTCATTATAAATCCCGTGCGATCCCCAAATGCTCTCTCTCTGCATCCCATAAAGCATCCCACACCCCTGGGTAGCCACCCTTTTCTGCTGGCAGGTGATCCAGAGAGCTCCTGGTGAGGCACAGTGATGGGTTTCATGCCTGGACTGTGGGGCTGATCTGACAGCCCTGGGAGGAGCTGGGAATAAGGTATATTATTTGTACTCCCCTCCCCCTCGAAGTCTCTCTGCACTCTTTGGAGGTGCTGAGTTTTACCACATAGCCTGGTAATTATTCTGGGATGCACTGCCTACAGAATGAAACCTTGGTCAAGGCTTTCAGATAAGTCACCAGTGTGTGCTCACAGCCCGGAAACCAGTCGTCTCCTGGGCTGCATCACAAGAAGCGTGGGAGGTGATGCTGCCCCTGTAGTCAGCTCTCATGAGACCCTGCCTGGAGCACTGAGTCCAGCTCTGGGGCCCCCACCATGAGAAGGAGCAAGTCCAGAGCAGGGCCACAACAATGATGTGAGGGCTGGAGTACCTCTCCTGTGAGGACAGGCTGAGAGAGTTGGGGTTGTTCAGCCTGGAGAAGAGAAGGCTCTGGGGAGACCTTCTTTTGACCTCTCAGTGCTTAAAAGGGCTTATAAGAGGGACAGAGAGAAACTTTTTGTAGTGACAGGACAAGGGGCAATGGTTAAGTTGGAAGAGGGCAGGTTTAGATTGGACATAAGAAAGAAATTTTTTACAATGAGGGTGGTGAGGCACTGGGGCAGGTTGCCCAGAGAAGTTGAGGGTGTCCCATTATTGGAGGTGTTCAAGGTTGTGTTGGGCAGGGTTTAGATCAACCTGATCTAGTGAAAAGATGTCCCTGCCTGGGGCAGGTGAGGTTAGACCCAGATGATCTTTGAAAGTCCCTTCCAATGCAAACCATTCCATGATTCTATGGAGAGGGCATCCATATGCCCTTTATACTTACTTCATTAAAGAAATATTTTGATGGTCCCATAGTAGTAAAAGAGTTTGGAAGTCTATGGACAGTCTTTCTGTAGGAGGTCCCATTGAACTGTCTTAGGAGGCACAAATACTGGCAGAGGAAGTCACATCTGTGATTAGAGGAGAGTGAGAGATCTGCTGCTGAGGTACAGCACTGAAAAGGTGACCTCAGTCAAATGGGTTTAATTTCTTATTAAAAAGGTGAGAAAGCTTTGCTACTTCAGTGAAGTTTGTTCACTTACTTTGCATCCATTGCCTTCAGAATCCAAACCTGTGTAAAAAGTACTGTTAGTCTTTCTGAAATGTCTCTCAAACATGAAAGCCTAGAGAAAACTTTTCTGGGGTAGAAACAAGCCTCCAAGATGCTCCTTAATGTAAGTCATATATTAGTTCTGACTGGACACACTCTTCATTTAATGGTTAGGGAAATGTTGGGATGAAGGTTGGACTTGATGATCCTAGAGGTCCTTTCTAACCATAATGATTCTATAATTCATTTATCTTTTCAGAGAATATCGTCCAGAATATGAGCGCCTGAGGAAAACGCTGGTAAGTGTTTGTAACTGTTGTGTACCTGGGCAGAGTGTCTTGGGTTCACTCTTACACACTTCTGTGTTGGGAGGGTCTAACATTTCATTTACTACTCACACCCAATGTGGAAACACTCCTGCCCTGAAGCTCAGCATCTGTCTTTTTTTCCTAGATTAGGTGAAGCGTATCCTCACAAAAATAAAGATATTTTGTAGAACAGATGTTGCTCAGTGTTTTAGTGCTAACAATTCATTTGGGCAAATTGTGAGGAAATGGCTGAGAAAGATTTTTGTATTTTCTGTTCAGAAGGATAGACACTTTTCCAAAAAAAAAAAAAAAAAAAGGCTTTCCAAAGTGGGTGGTTTGTTGAGAGTATTGTTGTATCTCTCCCCATCAGTGAAGTTGTACTGTTTTGACTGGGACAGTTAATGACAAGGAGAGTGAAGTGTGGTACCAAAATCAGTAGCTCTGCTCACCTTGAGTTCTGGCTGTCCAAGGACAGTTCTCTGCAGGCATAACTTCACAGAGTCTGGCTTCCTGCTGCTGATGAATCATAGAATTATTTAGAGTGGAAAAGACCTCTAGGATCATCAAGTCCAACCTTCATCCCAGCATCTCCCTGACTCCCAGACCATGTTCCAAACCGCCTCATCTACTCATTTTTTGAACCCCTCCAGGGATGGTGACTCCACCACCTCCCTGGGCAGCCTGTTCCAGTGCCTGATCACTCTTGCAGTAAAGAACTTCTTCCTAATATCCAAGTGTTCTTCAAGCCCATTGTGCTTGAGGTTGCTTTCCATGTTTATCCAAAATCTCTGTGTAACCTTAGTGGTAATATAAGACCTGCTTATTGTCTTCTGCTTTCTGGCTAGGGGGCAGGCTGCTAGTATGGGTTGAGTTTACTCTTCTACTGATGGTGTAAATGTACTCAGAATCCACATGTAACTTTGTACCTACAGGAGGAAGCTCAAAATAAGCAAAAGAGAGAGCAACTGGAACACTTGTGGAAGGACATGGGCAGCGTGTGCGTGCAAGACAACACTCTTACAGGTACCTTGCTGGGAAGATTAAGTTTACTGCAGGAGTTGGCTGAATAGTCTGCCTTGAGAAGTCACACTTGATAGGTGCTTTTCTGTCTCCACAGCAGAGAGTTTGCTGTGAGTTTGCTGTCAGTAAAGAGGAGTGGGGCTGTAGTTCTGCGAGATGGGTCAGACTTGTCTCCTCTGTGTCAGTCACAGACCTGAGAAGAAGCAGCCCTGCTGTGTAGATAAAGCAGTACATGTTCTGAAAGTAATGAAATACTTTAGGAAAGGTGAAACAGTCAAATAGCAGTATGAGAAAGCTCTGCTGTTGGTTGAACTGTTGCCTTGTATGATGTTGAGTATGGTGCTGATGCAGCCTGTCCTGTATCTTTGGCATCCAGAAGCAGCTTTCTGCCCCTCTAGGGTGGGTATTAATTGCTGTGTTTATGTGCCAGTAGAAACATGGGCAGGAGCTTGCTCATGTGTTAGCCTGCTGTTCTGTGTATAGCCATCCCTGTTCCCTTCAGGGGCTGATGATGCTTCTGCAATGGGTCCCTCTGAGCTGATCCTAACACGAGGAACTCTTGATGAAGAAGAAGAAGAAGAGAGGGAGAGTGACACTGATGACATCGACCATGAAGGTAAGGGAGTAAGGGATCTGATCTGATCTCAAAGCTGCCTGTCTAGTCAGGAAATACACTCTGTATTTCATTAACTGGATTGACTAATGAGAGCCTAGAAAACAAGCAAATGTTCAGTCGCCTAAGTGGAGGTGCCTGAGTCTGCAGCAAAAGCCCAGCCACAGCACATAGTCCAGTGAAGTCACTCTCTAACCTTTGTGAAAGTTCAACTGTATATTTTCTTTTCAAGGCATTATTTTTAATAGGTAACACTTATAAACCAGACAAGCTGTTATGCTGGGAGCATACAGTGACCTCTAAACCTGATTAATGCATAATAAGTTTCATTATCTTTTTGGCCTTACAGTTTCTGCTCCTGGATTTCTTCCCTTTTCCTGTGATTCCTGGTCTTGGAGCAATCTGCTGAGTTCTTACAGTGTGTATATTTTTCACAGTCTTAATTTTCACTCTTTCCCTGTTCCGTTGATTTTTAGGATCACTTATTTCTTTTGCCTTGTAATGAAGTTGAAGATCAAATAGACTTTACATGTTGCTCTGACTAGCCTGACTCTGGCTTTCTTCAATAACAGAAGTAGAAAGTGCTGAAATATTGCTGAAATGTGGATTTTTTTTTTCCCCCCAGTTACTGAGGAGAGTCATGAAGAACCAGCCTTCAGAAACTTTATGCAAGAGACACGGATGAAATACCAGAGAAACAACCCAAATGAATGAGACCTTCAGAAGTAGAAGGTTGAGAATCCCTTGTAATGGAGTTAAAACTAAAAGAACTTGCATGGAACCATACATGAAGTCTTCTATCTGAACAGCTTCCTCCGATATATTGATATCTTTCTTCCTGCAGTAACTGTTGGTCATACAAGTTGAAGGTCTTGTACAAGTGTCTGCACATTTGTCCACCTTCCACTGTGACTTCCTAAGGCTGCAGGAACCAGACAGCACCTTCTTTTGCTCCAGACTCTTTAGATGTGCCTGGTAAGAGCTCAGGTTTTGAGCTCTGACAGGATTAGCATCTGGAATATTTACTGGCCTCCAAAAGTGTGTTCGGTTGCTTGAGCAGACAGGTGTCTGCTGCAGCCAGGACACAAGTGAAATCTCCACTGCGTGTGTGAACCTCCATCAAGCTTGGGTCTGATGACGTGGTTTTAATTAAATATATTTTATGTACTGACAAATGTGTGATGGTTAATAGCAGGAGATTTCATTTCACTGTTCTAATGGGAGACTTTTTTCCTATATTACAGCCCACCCATGTGGATGTGCAGCAGGTACATCTTGATTCCATTATACAGACAAAGTGCAGATGCCTCCTAGGAAAAGCCTGAGAAAAGAAAGTCCCTAGGAGGAAAGTGCTAAAAAGAATCTGGCTTGATTTGGCTGAGAACCAAAATGTGCATGGCTGTGTGCTGGCTGCATGTGTCTGTAGGCAAAATAAACCAAAGGTGGATCTGTAGCCGAGTGCTCACACGGAATGCAGACAAGGGTTGGAGATGGGCTAGTACTTATTTTCCTGGTAGCCACCATGGGCACGAGTGTTCAATTGCTGTTGGCCATTCTGAGCCCTGGAATCTTTGTTTTCTTGCCCTCCATGCCGTGCTGTGACCTCACTAGAGAGGTTTCTCAGTGGGAATCTGACAACAGGATCTGTGGGCAGAAGTTCTGTAGGTTTGTGGAAAAACGGTTTCTGTGAATTTTGAAAGTGTACCTGTAAGGAAAAGGAAACTTCTGTTACCTGCCACCTGTGATCCACTCACTGCTTTATTAATGCAGAGCTTTCCAAGAGCACAGGAACTTCCAGTTTAGGTAAACCAGAGTGATCCTAGTAAGAAGTACTGTCAGGAGCAAAGCTAAAACAAAGATTTCATAGCATACGGTTTGGGTTGGAAGGGGCCTCTAAAGGTCATCTAGTCCAACCCCCCTGCAGTGAGCAGGAACATCTGCAACTAGAGCAGGTTGCTCAGAGCCCTGGCCAATCTCACCTGGAATTTTTCCAAGAGTGGGGCTTCTACCACCTCTCAGGGCAACCTAGACCAGGCTCTCACCACCCCCATCAGAAAAAATGTCTTTCTTCTCTCTAGTCTCCCTCTTTTAGTTTATAAACCATCACCCCTTGTCCTGTCCCAACAGACCCAGCTAAAAAGTCTGTCCCCATCTTTCTGACAGAGCCCTTAAAGTACTGGAAGGTCACAAGAAGGTCTCCCTGGAGCCTTCTCATCTCTGGGTTGATCCAGGGAGCGCTGGCCAAACACTCTGGCTCTGCTGCGCTCCCCTGTCCCTGTTGTCAGTGTCAGCACAGAGCTGGTCCCAGAATGAACGACCACAGGCAGTTGGAAAGGAAGGAGGGGTTGCAGTGGGTGACACTAAGCATGCTGGTGTACTTGGCTGATTGACCCCTTTCCATGTGTCAGAGGAGCTTCCTTGGCCCTATGGAGAGGCAAGGCTGGTGGCAGCATGTGGAGGAGAGCTGGGTGGCAGCTCTGCCTCCAGTGCTTGCCTGGTGTTGCAAGATGTGCAAAGCAATCCCTTAAAACTAGTGCGGGCTGCTTCTCAGGCCATCCTGGGTCTCTAATTGCAGTGAAAGTTTACTGCAATGTTCAGTGGTGCGTGTTGAGTCTTGGCTATAATGAACTCCATTGTAAATGTCACTCTCTGTTAGTTAGCAGCAAGCTATTGGGGTTGTTTGGAAGAGAACCAGAGTGTANTCCATATGCTGGCCAAGCCCACACCACAGGGAAGTCTGCCAGGAAACTCTCCAGCCTGGTACGACCATCAGACTACTACCCACTGTTGGTTATCCAGGCTGGTAGTGATGAAGTTACAGAGAGAAGGCTGAAAGCAATTAAAAAGGACTTTAGGGCACTGGGGAGATCACTTGACAGCTCAGGAACACTGGTTGTGTTCTCAATCCCTCCAGTAGTGGGGAGGGATCCTGAAAGGANGTGTCAGGGCTCACAACTAATGCAGATTTTTTCTGTAATCTCTGGATTTCCTCTTTGTGGAGAGTTAGGACAAGAGACAGAGGCAGAGGGTTATGTGCTTTGGAAAAAAATTGTGCTTCTCCCACGGGCTCTGTCAAAACTTGGAAGTAGTCTTCCCCTCCCTTCCCTGCAGTTCCTGGTTTTGTCTGGAATCATCTCCTGATGCATGTGGTCTTGTGTTCCTCTCTGATAGAAACACTTAGAAGTTCAACTTGATTCCTTTTTCTTGGAATTGTAACAAATTCTCTTTTTTTTTGCACTGAATTTTGTATTCTCCTGGTTGGTGGGTTGGCATCAAGCCCAGCTTTTCCCTGGATTGGGCTCAGTTCTGCTGTGGCCTGGTGGTCCTCTGGAGAGGAGACTGGGGTAGCAATCTTGTGAGTGTCTGCACCAACTTGGTGGCTCACAGCCTCTGTGAGGGGCAGCCCAGCCTGGAGGGGCCAGGTCCCCATGCTGACCCAGCAGGAAGTGGGTTTTGGGGTGGTCTCCTAGGTCTGATTTACCTCAGGAGAGCACACAGTGGATGTTGAAATGTGCCTGGGGATGGGGAGCAGCTGCTGTCTTCTCCCCTGCTCCCTTGCCTGGGTTGTGCTGTGGTCACCCTGGTCCCTTCTGTTCTTGGGCACCAGGAGCAGACTTGCACAACTAGTCTGACCCCCCTCCCAGGTACTTCAGCCCCCTCGTATGATGTCCAGACCAGCTCTGGCAGCAGCAGGAAGGCCTTTTGGCTGTCATGGTCGTCTTGTAGCTGGTTTCCTATTTGTGCATTGTTGAGTGAGCTTGGTCACTCTTAGATTCTTTATTTCCTTCTGATGTTTTAGTGTTTTAAAGAATAACTGAAAAAAACCAGATCTTTCCACATGTCCAGGAGCCACACAAACAGCATGTCTGTGTCAGCACCTGCAAAGAAATTCCACTTCCTCTGTTATTGTTGAAAGTCACTTTCAAACGCTGGAACTATGACCAGAATGAAAATTCTACCTTTAGCGTGTACTCCAAACTTCTAAGAACCAAATGTAAAGATTTTGCTACCACCAGTTGCTGCTGCTAAAGGGGGAAGATTCTGTGGGTGGAAGAGAAAGACTTTAAAGGATAAGATGCACATTGACCTATGTGCAAATTTAACTGGCACACAAGTTACTTAGAAAGACACCAGCCTTTGTAAACAATGTCTTCTCACCCCACGCTGAGGTGTTAGTCTAATAGACTGATACTGTTTTCTCAAGAGAGTGCTTGCAGCTCAAAAAAAAACCACCAAAAGAAAGATGAGTAATGTAGCAGTTCTTTCATTAATTTACACAAGTTTTTAGTTCTCCCTGCAGCAGATGCACATTCATTAACACAATCTAAGTGCTACACAAAAGGCATGTCTAGTGCAATCATTTCAAACTAGACTGGGTGCCATAGGCTGGCTGGGCCAAGATTAGTGCCCATTTACCATGTCTCACCCCACAATATGTCAAAGATCCCTGTGCACCAAGCAAGGTTGGGCAAAAGGGGCGTGGAGCAGCAGTCTGGGTGGTTGGTCACTGTAGTGGGTCTGTCTGAGCTGATTTTCCCATACAGACTGGAAGCCAGAAGGTGTTGATAACACACACTCTTGTTATGACTCCCACACAGCACCAAAGGTACGGGGTGTGTGTAGGGGGGCAAGATCTGGGAGGGGATACAACCCGGACAGCCGACCCGAGCTGACCAATAGGATACTCCATACCATATGATGTCAGCTCAACTATAAAGGGAGGAGGACGGGGGGATTCTGGGAAGACATTTGTCCTCCGAGCAACCGGTACGTGTTCTGGAGCCGCTTCCCGGGACAGGCCCGACACCGCCTGCGGATGGGCAGTAGAGAGTAACGGCTTTGCTGATTTTGCTTCG
>VYZX01033857.1:20592-33989 GCA_013401335.1 Brachypteracias leptosomus
GCAGGTAAAATTGAATTTTCTTGTGTTAACATTGACACCAAAACAAGTTCTTGGTTAGAATGTTAATTTACAGAATCAGAGAATGATAGGCGTTGGAAGAGACCTCTAGAGAGCATCTAGAGTCCAACCCCTCTTACAGAGCAGGTTCACCCAAAGCAGGTTGCACAGGAATGTGTCCAGGAGGGTTTGGAATCTCTCCAGAGATGGAGACTCCACCACCTCTCTGGGCAGCCTGTTCCAGTGCTCTGCCACCCTCAAAGTAAAGAAGTTTCTCCTCGTTTTTAGATGGAACTTCCGATGTTCGAGTTTGTGCCTGTTACCTCTTGTCCTGTCACTGGGCATCACTGAAAAGTCTGGCCCTATCCTCCTGACACCCACCCTTTAAGTATTTATAAGCATTGATAAGATCCCCCCTCATTTCATAGTTGCTGGTTTTGTTGGTTTGTTTTATTTCTTTTTTAATTTATTTATTCAATGATTTTTCCATGCAGTGGAGCCTGGTCTTGACAGCTTGCTGGGCTGTGTAACTTCCTACAGCAGCCCTTCAGCTCTCACACCAACACACACACCGTGTGGTGATCCAGCTCCTTAACACAACCGTGGTTGGTCCCAGGATTCCCTGAAGGGCTTGAGGTTTTGTGCATACATAGATCAAACATTGCTTTTCCACTAATTATTCATGTCTCGAGAGTCTCCAGTGAGGGGACTTGCTTCTGCCAGAGCAAGTCACGTATTTTGAAGGAGACTCAAATGAGGTGTGGGCTGTGGACTCTGTTTTGTCTTGTTTCCCCATCTTGCCTTCTGTCTCCATGAGTCTCATCGATGCGCATTTCCCATGTGGTGGGATGTCAGGGAGCATGGACAGGAGGGGCTGCTGGCACTCCAGGAGGAAAAGGCCTGTAAGTTTCTTCTGAAGCATCTTTGGGAAAATGATTTTTGGAGCTTGAGTTGTCTCTTGAGTTGTCCTGGCAGTCTGTGCAGAAAGGTCTTTTAAACGCTCAAAATGAGATTCCCTATTGANAGCAAAGTAAGGAGGAGAGGCAGCAAAACCAATACTATGGACTTTCGAAGGGCGGACTTTGGCCTGTTTATGACACTGGTTGAGAAAGTTCCTTGGGAGATAGTCCTAAAAGGCAAAGGGGTCCAGGAAGGCTGGACCTTGTTCAAGAAGGAAGTCTGAAAGACTCGGGAGCAGCTGACCCCATGTGCTGCAAGACAAACTGGTGGGAAAAACGACAGGNGCAGAACCAACATTTTACTTTTCCTAGTGATCTGAGGACAAACTTATGTCGTCTTCTTTTCCTGTATCTTACCAAAATTACTTTATATTGTTTCTTGAGCTTTGGCAGTGGTGTAGTGTTGGGAGTTATGGTTGTATGTGTGAATCATAGGATCATCAAGGCCAGAAAAGACCTCTAAGTTCTTCAAGACTAACCATCAACCCAACACTACCATGACCACTGAGCCATGTCCTGAAATAGCCACATCTACATGTTTTTTGAANACCTCTGGAAAAAGGGACAGGCTGCTCAAGAAGAGTGTGGGGATTTAGTTGGATCATGTAGAAAGAACATTGGGAAAGCAGAAGCTCAACAAGAAATCAGTCTGACGGCTGTTGCAAGAGATAATATAAAGTGTTTTTACAAATACATTAACAACAAAAAAAGAGCCACCTTTTATTGGACGAGAGGGGGAACACTGTCACCAAGGATGAGGAAAAGACTGAGGTACTNCTGTGGGAAACCATTGACATTACTCCTCTCCTTTTCCACGTTTATTCCGCTTTCTGGCTGTGAGTGAAGGAGATTTAAACTCTTTGAGTGCAATGCAAATGCAGGGTTGATAGAATCACCAAGCACTGCCATCATTAATCTCCTTTGGACAACTGTTAAAGTTGTGTCTGATCCAAGTGCTGCTCCCTTCATTCATAAATCCTTTTTTGAGAGGGAGAAGCTTTGTTGACTCCCCTTTAAAAGAGGGAGTCTTCTTCCAGAAGAGAGCCCCTTAGGAGCACTGCTTCCTTCTCTGCCTCCAGTTCCAATGTTTTTGTTTAGACTAATAGTGCTATGTGAATATATTTATAACATATCTGCAAGGGGGTCAAAATTACAAACCCAACAGTATTCCCGCTCCCTGAACCCCAGGTCAGATGTCCCGTTTGTGTCTGTAGGCAGAGTGATGATGATGGCTTAGTTTACAATTTCTAACATATTCTGCACTACAAACCAGATATTTTTGTTTTTGTTCTCCCAAGGGGAATATAATCAACATCAAATGTCATTGGAGTTGCCTATAATTTTAATTTTTCTCTTATCTTTGATGTAATCAAATCTTTTCATGATTTTGCCTCTGGTGTAGTTAGAATTAAGTACATCTCCAACTGTAGTTAGAGGTGTTTTTCTTGAACAACCTCCATCTGGGCAGAACAGAAACCTTTCTAATGGTGTAAACTTTGTAAACTTGTTTACATACAATCTACATTTCAGGTCAGATTTGGTTGGACACCATGTTCCTTCAGGCCCCTCAGGTTCTCAATATATCTGAAACCCAGCTTGACTTCAGTGACACCTTGAGGCTAATTCGAGCTGTGGGAAAATATGCATGTCTCTTCTGATTTTACAAAAACAGTTCATCTATCACTAATTACTGCAGCCATGTGCTAAGCTTTTTCTTTTTCACAACTGGAGAAAGTCATCTTAGGTCAATTTATTTACTTCTGCCAGTAAATGGAATTGCACTTTCATTTGCTCAGCGGTGCTCAACTTGAAAAACCCAGTGCTCTCTTGCTTGCTTAAGCATCAGTGTTTAATTACAGCCCTTCAACCCACATGAAAGATGTGCATATTCCCTTTGGGTACTTTTGTTTCAGGTTCAGATCAGTGAAAAATCATCTGTTTGGGCCGTTTGAAGATTAAGCATTGAGTAATGGATTGATTAGAAAGATCTTTCTAAACCTTAGAGAGTGAAAGTTGAGTTTTATAATTTACTTTGTATTCATGCTGTAGCGTCTCCAGCCAGGGAACAGGCAAACTAGTTACTGGGCTGTTGGAAAATTGAGCTATATTTACTTTAGTCTTCCTTAAGAAGGACAAGTTAGTACTGGAACAAAGTATCTTGAGAAGCAGTGGATTTTCCTTTCTCTGATGTTGCTGCATCAGGCTTCTGGTAAACACTAATTACAGGATCTGTACAATGGTGTGAAAGCAGCTCTCCAGCCTGTGAAGCAGTCCCTTCTGGACTGAACACTCAATAACTATCCCAGACCTTCCTTTACATTGCAGCATTTGTTATCAGTAGTCAAATGTGATAGTCTAGTATCATAGTTGGCCATCCCCAGGCAGAGCTCGCTGCTTTGGCTGGCTCTTTGATGGCAATGGTAAGGAAAAGGAAGATGGGTTAATTGCATCAGTATATTTGCATTGGTGCTGACCTTTTTAATAAACCCTGCTATTCATTAGTAGTATCTTTAGCCCCCATCCCTGCTCTTGGAGTGGTTTTTTTCCAGAAACGCTCCATTGACGTCAACAGCTAATCCTGATTTCTTGTGGTAGAAGTGAGCAGAACTGGACCTGGGGTATCACTCACCTGTTTAAACCACATCAGGTCCATCCCACTGCTGTGTGTCTCTGGGCAATCACTATTTCCACACTAAAGGATTCATTTTTTTCTGGCTAACGACAGTTACTCATTCAATCTTTGTTTCTGTCATGGTGTAGCTGAAAATCTCCCACATTGCTGAGAGGGTTGGCTCAGGAGCTCTGGGGCAGCCTGTAGTTCTTGCTTAGCTTCTGTGTTATTACAAAATACTATCTTAATCTCTGCTTTCTGCAGAGAGCCCAAGGTGTTCATCTAAACAGCTGGAGAGGTACAGCAGAAATCCTCTTGTTATCTCCTGTACCGCAAGTGTAGGTCCTACTGGGCATAGCAGGAATAGGGCAGGAGAACAGAGGATTTTGACCTTTTTATCAACAAGCTGTAAAGCTACAGGAGTACAATGTGTGTTAGGCTTTGTCAAAAGATCTATTGAAGACAAGACTTGAAGGCTGACTTTGAAGTGTGCTGATTAGTAGTAAAATTCCCACTGACTTTAAAATGAACTGCCAAGCTGTAAGTGTCTTGAAAATGTCTCCTTTTGGAAAAGTTTGACTGATACTTTTTTTTTAAAAGCCTTTCTCTTTTAGGCTAGAAGAAACTGTTGAGATTAACCAGAGCCTTCTCCTCTCAGATGTAATCAAGCCACCTTTCAACCTTCTTTGAGACAAGCTAGATAAATTGACCTGTCTTTTTCCTTTCAGAAGAGGAGTTGTAGTATTGAATTTGTATTGATTTCCATTTTTGCTAGCAGATAGGAGAATTGATTTAGCACACAAATGCATCCTTCAGGTTACAAGCTGTGTTAAACTAATAGGAATTGGGATCTTCTTCCTGTAATGACTGTGTGAAAACCCGAGAGAAAAAAAGGAGAGTCTAGAAAATATTTTTGATTACTGAGACTTAAGACAGAAATACAGGGATGAAATTAATAAAAATTAGTGATTGACATCTAAAACAGATAAGAGACAACTCAATCACAATGTTGGCAAGCGAAAAAAGTTACAAATCTTTAGGTTTTTTGATTAGCTCATGGGAAGCTTTGTGCTTCAGCAACCAGCCCTTGAAACCCCATCTGGGACCTGCTGTGACAGCCAGGCTGCAGCTGGACACAAGGTTCTGGCCATCAGGCTGCTTCAAGAGAGTATGTGCTGTTGTGCAGCTCCCAGTTGGGTTGTGCAGCTCCATGTTGTCGTGTGGTTCCTCTTGGATTGGTCAACTGCAACTTGCACCAGATAATGCTTCATGGTGAGGCCCACAGAGACTGTGATGGTGCAGAGAAGTGGGAGCATGCTGTGAGGCAGAAGTGAGAAGTCCATTAGCTGGTACTACCATGGAGACCTTTGCACCAGGGAGCTTTGTCCCAAGGCATTTGGAATGTCTCTGGGTTTGGTGTGTATTGATGGAAGATAGCAGATGCCTGAAACTAAAAGCAAAGGGTGATGCAGAAGGTGATGAGATGTCCAAAGATAGTTCTCCCAGGTAATCTGGAGCTCTACAGTTGTTTAAGCAGCAGCAGAAAGCAGCCTCTGTGTAGGACACTGCTATGGAAGGCTTATGAACCATAAGCATAAAAAATGGAATGCTCCTGATGAATACCTGACTCCTTTTTCTTCTAAAGGAATGCTTTCCTTCTTCTTGATCACAATCTTAAATCACTTGAATTACAGAGCTGTATAGTAATAGCTGGCACATATTCCTGATCACTTGAGCTACTACAATATTCTTAAAAATAAACATGCTTTATGGAAATGGAACTTAGAGCCAGAGAGGAGAAAGTCGTTGCTTCCAGCTTTTCTATGAGTAATAGTTTGCACAGGTGAAAAAATATGAAGGAAAGCAGTGTAAGTCAAATGAGAGTGACTTTCAGCTGAAATATGCCTAAAATATAATAGTTCTGATGATGGAATAGTCATCCCTCTGCAGAGATTAGCTGAACTGCTGTCAATCAGTCCTAATTTCTCCCAGTGCACAAATCCTCTTGGGGAACCTCAGAAAGTGAGGGGGCTATAAGCCTGAATCCTCTTTTTCTAAAATCAGAATGGATAATTGTATCCAAGAATAGCTCCAAGGCTGGAGTCCTCTCTGGAGGAGATGCGTGGGGAGTCTAAGTGCATAACTTAACACTGGATGTATCGGCCATGGGCACCAGCCCTGTAGCAGAAATGTTCACAGGTGGAGCTGCTGAAAACTCAGTGTCTGCTGCTCAGAGAGAAAATAAAAGTTGCCATGGGGAAGGTCTAATATTGATTTACAAACCCAGTCCTGTATAGCGTCAGGATGCAGTCAATTGGTCAGGATACAGTTGTTTGGAAAGAAGGCAAAATGTTTTATTGGTTGTGTGTCGGACACATTAGGACTGGGACAATCTACAGCTCATACTAAACGCGTTCAGAATCTTAGTGCTTTAATTAATGTAATCCTTCCTGCAGCATTGCATTAATAGTTTCAAACGTAGATTTACCTAAATGTTTTTTTTACAGGGATTCACATATGATTGCATTTTTAAACTCTGTTAAAAAACCCCATGCATGCTATTTATGTTAGTAAAAGTTGTCAATAACTTGATTTTCACAAAATTTCTAGTCAGATCGTTTATGTGGATGATTACTTATGGCATTAGGATGGGATTTCATTTCTTGAAGGTCTGCACACTGGCAGCTCTATTCTCTGTCCTTGGTTAACTTCTCCTTTGGTAAAATAGGGTAACACAACCCTGACCTAAGTATCAAATATTGATATTGAGAACACAATCTATTCTTTTGTGCTATGATTGCACAAAGCTCAGCATGTTGGAGTCCTGGACAATGGCTCAATACATGATGCCACAGCATAAATAATGATGCTAATGACACCGAGGGCTTCTTTCTAAATACTTTTTGTTGTGCATGTTTATGGAATTACACTTGGAAATTGTACATATGGAAAGGTGTTGGTGACAGGTAAGAGCAGTATTTGCAAATATGTACCTGCTAAATAAGAGTCTTTGCCCCATGGAGTTAGTTCTAAGTGATGTGATCTAGTAGCATAAGGTAATATTCCAATGCAGGCAGAAAATCCAGTGATTAACAATCATTTACCAAAATTCTTAATTGCTGATTTTGCTGATACAAGGGGAAAGGGGGATCGTACAGACATTGTCTGGAGTCATGTGTTTTTATGAAAGAAACTCTGTAAAAATTTGTATTATTTTCAACTGGTGAACTCTGGGCTTGAGCTCTAGTTAGCTTGATATGATTTGACATAATTAAATCATTGTTTCCAGGAAATAAAAACAAGTTATATGGCTCAGAGACAGATCTTATAACAACGTAAACAAAAGCAAAGCGTATGAAACAAGTTCTTGAATTGTTTCTTCAGGGGAATCCTATGATTTCCTCAATGCTTTCTAATGATTTCAGACCAAAGTTATTTTATTGGTGCAATAAAGAGAAACCATGCAAAGAAGAAATATAGAAAACAATTGCAATGGGCTTTGCTTGGTTCTCTTGTACAACACTGTAGTCATCCTAATAAGTTCATAAAACCTGAAAGTTTGAACGAGTAACCCGGGCACTTGCTGAAGACTTGGTGATCTCCAGAGGTCCCTTCCAGGCCCTAACATTCTGTGATTCTGTTATTCAGCTGTTTTGCCCTTGATATATCAAGATCATCTTGGCATTCATCCAACCCAACTTCTGTACAAGTCAAGAATGAAGAAAGCTTCAGTGCAACAAGATACAGGTTTGGAAAATAGCATTTGAGACAAGTTTCATCTGTTTCAACCTCCTTCTAGTCTTTTCCTGGGCTTTTCAGTGAACTTAAAGCCACCTTTGCAGAATTGTTAGTGTAATAATTTTGTGTTGTTTCATTGTGTTACGTTTCCATTGGAAGGTACCTGAAAGACACCAGTTCTACCAGTTTTGAGGAAGCTTTTGCCCATGAAGTACCCTGGGCAGGGTTGGTCTGTCTGCGTGCTGGGCATTCAGTTATAAGCCAATATGTTAGGGCAGCTTGATGAGCAACTTTGCTGTCAACAGACTCACTGAATTCTGCTTTAAGGCTTTCTTCTCCAAAAAGTAACCCTAAATAGAAACTCTTAGTGCTGTCTCAGGTTGCATACCTCTGTAGAATCTTCAGGATGAAATTTATTATTTTATTTTCTCAAGCAACACACTTCTCAGTGCATTAACTTTAAATATTTTACTAAGGTGCTGTAAAGATAGGAAGTAGTAGATTTATTTGTGGATTAAAGACATTTCTTGGGCTTTATCACCAGACTTAAAGGTCTGTATATGTATGTGCATGTATCTAAATATATTACATAGCCTTTCTATATGCAGGAAAAATAAATCTGTCCATGCAATATCATTAGAGGCTGCGCATAGAATAAATTATTTTGTTAACATCTTTATAGGGCTTTGGATATGTAGAGCTATTAAAAATAAAACACTGCACCAATGAAGTGAAATATCTTTGATAGGATTAAAATCTACCAATTTGTGGCCAGCAGCAAAGATGTGATATCTATTAGAGCATGCATGGCTGGGGCTACAGAGTAATGCAATTGTTTGTTGCCTGTACTCATCTAAGAGAAGGAGGAGGAAAAACATACATTAATTTCCTATATCTATTTTTTTGTCATTAACGATACAGAGAGTAGCTTATTGGAGAGGCTGAGATGAAGGCAAGAATTTTTCCCTAAAGGTTGACTGAAGTATTTAAAAAATGGTAACCACATGGAAGAAGAAAAATATGGAAACAATATGAAAAAAAAAAACCAACCCCAAACCATTTTGCTTACAAAGAAATCCTACACTTTTGGTTGAAAAACGGAATGTTTTAGAGGTTTGCTGTTTTATTAACAACAAAAAAAGCATTTTTCTGGGGGAACAGAAGGCTCCTCCACCCCCTCTGAAATGGTTCAAGAAAAGAATTGAAAGCAACTTAATCATGAGTAAAAGTGAAAACTCTTCTTGTTTATGCAATTGAATTTTGGATGAAAATCTGACTTTGCATCCTCATTCAGTATTTCCTTTGTGAACCCAATAATGACTTTTCTTACCCTTTTGCTTGATGCTTTTGCCACCACGGGAACGTTCTAATACCCTTTCAGATGGCTGTGGGTTTAGTTTCCAGTTCTCAGCTTGTTTATGCCTATGTGCTCAATACAGCACTAGCAACCATCTCTGAAACAACTTGTCCAGCTGGGCAGTGAGCCGAGCACCTTTGGAAATGGCCGGTCTGTCTCTCCAATGCGTTGAGAGCACCTTGCTAAGGCCGTGTAAAGCCAGAGATGATCCAAGGGCAGGGTGAGCGTCCCTGAGGGAGGGGAACGGCGCCTAATTAAAAGTTTGGGCTCCTTGCGTGACCTTGGTTTATAAAAGTCGAACTCATCTTGCTCAGCACATTCACACTTTCTTTTTCCTGACCAGACAGCCACTGAAGGTGCAAGTATAATGGAATCTGTCGTTTTAATGTCTTAGATTTTCTCCCTCTTTCATCAGTGTTAGCACAGACCCACGGGGAATTGGCAGTGTGAGCTCTGAGCTCTCCCTCTTGTGAAGCATCTCGTTTATCAACTGGAGTCATCTGCACGAAGGAAAACCAAAAAGTAATTATTTTTTAAACCACAAAGGGATAACACACACAAACACCCAAACTTGCCCCTTTTATTGACCAGATCCTACACCAAAATGACAGGTTTTTCATGCCTGGGACCATGGCATAACCTTAAATCTTCTCTGCAGATATTAACAGTTCTGGAGAGGTATTAGAGATAATATAGTCTCATATCTTATCCAAGTTATTCATGTCAGTCATATAACCACAGAATTTTAAGAAAAATACAGTATGTATTCTCCCCAGTCAAACAGTTCTCTGTTTCACCAAGCCCAACTCTTGACAGGGATAGCATAGTGGAAAGCATGCATGAGATTATTAAATTTGCTTATTTGCTCATTTGAACATTTGCTCATTTTCAATTATTTATTATCATCTTCTTGTCTGTCTGTATGCAGGGTAATAATCCATGCTCACTGCTAAGCATCTCCTACACCACCTGAATATACAATATATCAGGAATAATACTAACAAGTGCCATCCCCTTGCTCAGAATTTGTAGAGATGGCATCTACAGCTCTTCTTTCCTTTACCATTGGGTAGAAAAACCTTCCTTTGGTGAGCTGAAAGGTGCAGCCTGTTGATGTTAAGCCACTTACCTTAAAATGGTGCATTATGTTTATCAAAGAACTTTTATTGTATAAAAAGACAGCAAAGCCCAGCTAAGCTGGGGTGTTTGCAGTGTTTACAGACCTGATATCTTAAAATTGGATGATGGACCTTATGTAAATATCAGTAGAGATGATAGCTTTTAATTTCTTATATAGCATGATACTGCTGGTATGAAAGAAGTTGTAAATACAGCTGTGTTTTACTGGGAACTTTCAGAAACTTCTGATATCTGCAATTGGCTTTGTATTTTCTGTAAATGGTGACCAAACTATTTAGAGCAAGGGTGATAAGGTGAAGACCCCAAACCACATCAAGCTCATGGGAAAAAATTCACCCAGCTTTGAAATTGCACCTTTCCATCCCTTCCCTGGGACTATCATAGAATGCATTGGGCTGGAAGGGACCTCTAAAGGTTATGTAGTCCAAGCCCCCAATCACACAGAGGTTATTGCCTTTTCCCAGAGGGAAATTTGGAGGAAATGGAGAAATCTGCAAATGGAGGCATTTGTAGCTGAGTGCTTTCATCTGCTTTTGGCCAAGGCTCTTCTGGCCTTTCCTAATCTGTACGACTGATTGTATGGCATTATATGAGCAAAATGCAATTTCCCTGGGAAAAAATACGTGTCTATCTTGTCCTACTGCAGAGATGCTCCAGGGCATAACTGCATCTTTCTCCCATGGGGAGTTGCATGACTGTGTATATCTGCTGGTACCACGGGTATGGGCCAGATGATGGACAGGGAGAAGGAACTCAGTCCTGGATTATCTGCACAAGCAGCTATATGGCCAGTGGATTTGTTAATTTTTGGTGTGGATGTCATCCAGTAGGAGTCATGAGTCTTCTTTCTGTATCCTGACCAATGACTAAAATAAAAAAAAAAAAGACAGAACAAAGAGTTTGAATAAACTGGAACTCTATTTCATGCCACCCATCTTTTGTGGAAAAGGTTTGGGTCCTTTTCATCTTTTGAACATTTTTGCAATCACTTTATGAAAATAGTATGTCTGCAGTCTCGCTATTAAAGAATTCATTTTCTGATTTACTTGCTACCAGAACTCAACTTGCATGCCTACGTTGTGCTGAACTCCTCACTTGTGTCAGTTGGGCTGCTCTTGATAAGTGCCCAGAGAAAATTTGGTGAATTTAGCAGTACAGCTTCACCAAAGATTGTAGATGTAACGTGAATAACAACTATCATCTCCAGTTCTGCTTCCTGTGTTATGGGCAATTACGAGCAGATGTTTTAGAAGGCAAATTATTCCTCTCTGGCTCCATTTTCTACCTTGAAACCTGTATTTGTTGCAGGCCCTTCCCACATGGAGTAACTGATACCAACTTGAGACCTGTCTGACTGGAGGTTTAACTCAAATTTAGTCGAAGTGTGTCTAATCTAAAAAAATGCCCATCACACGCTTTCTCTTTAATCCACAACCTTCCTCCTCTCCACACTTGACACATTCTTCTATTTTCTTAATATCAAGATACAATTTCACTGATTTGCCTCTGATACTAAATATGCTCTCAGAAAATCACCCTGTCTGAATTATTTTCCTAGATTTTCTGTGCTATTTGAGGCTGTCTGTTTTGATAGTAGATATAATTATGTATTAGGGAAAAAATGTTTAAAGAAATTCCTTAGGGAGAATAATGGAAACATCTTTTTGTCTTAGCAAGTTAATGCATGATTTCACTTTTGCATGTGTAAAATGGCTGCATCAGTGAAACATTTTATGCTGTTGGTATTGCACAGCCATGTCACTTCTACTAAGAAATAGTTGGTTTTCATTAGAAATAGGAGGTGATGTGGCTTTTCTCTCTTATTATCTGATTTCTCTCTAGGGGAAAATGTCAGTGTGAGTTGATTAAATTAATAATCTTGAGGCAATATTTCTGACTGTGAACTTTTCTCAGAAAAATCACCCCTATGTACTGATCATCTTGCACTTTAGCACGAATTTTGCATGGACTAATTTTGCTGGCAAATTGTTAATTAAACAAACATTAATTACGTTTAGCAAAATCATGAGAAGCCAGTCACAAAGGTATAGACAAGTATCTCTTTCTTTAGTATTCTCTATGATAACTTGGGAACAGCAATCTTGGAAACTTAGGAATATTGTAGCTATATTTCAGGACTCCAAAAATCTCAAGGATGTTGAATGGGATGGAGGCACCCTGTATTTAAATGGATGGTAACATAGATACAGCAGATTATTACTTAAATAATTTTAAAATAAAAGTTTTAAGGAGAAAACATTTCCATGCAATGTCTGTGAGCCTCTTATAAAATATTAGTTGTGTGAGAACAAGAAAGAAAAAGTTACCTACATCTTTCTGCTCCAGAGATTTTAACTATAGTCTCTTTAGTTCTATAATCTGAAGTTAGAAACAAGCCTTATAGTGTCCTTATAAGTGATTCAGAAACAAATAATATTGCACATCTCAAGCAACGTATTTGGCATCCTATAAATTTTAGCCAGACAACCTTTCCATGCTTAAACAGACCCTCATTTTACTGCTACTTTAGAGGATTGTGGTATGGTAACGAATCAAAATACAAATACATATTATATAAGATGTATTATATTTTTATATACAAATCCTCTCCATTGTGTATGTGAAGGCTGATGTTTGCAATGATGCATTAGAGGCTACAGCCTTCAGTGTTGGCATGTAGTTGCCATGTGGAGAGTAAAAGGGTCTGGTTTAATGGCTGAACTGTATTTGTTTGTGACAGTGCAAAAGTAAATCTATTTTCTTTTCATGCCATAGAAGGTCTAGGGACCCTATCAAAACACAGATAAGAATAGTTCAGTGAAGAATCTATAAATGTTCACTGTTGCATGAGTGCCTGCCTCCTAGACTATGAGTTTGTAAAGCAGGAATTGCATTTGCATGATGGGCAAAATATTCCCATATTTTGAAAGGTCTGAATTCATTGCAAGTTTGTCCAAAAGTCCCCTCTGTAATGGTACCAGATTTATGAACTGTAATATTATTGGGAGAAGCTCTCTCCATGGGGCATGTCTGTGCACTTCCATGCTGAATTGGGATTGAACCTCAGTCTAGAGGTATCTTTGTGCCACCCTTGTCTGTGGAGCTCATGGATGACCCTGGAATGGATGCCCTGCATGTAAGGGAAATGGATCCCACCTCCTCACCCTTTTTCTGTACTATGGCACATGCTATTATGTAGAGGAGGGGTCAGATGTCCCTTCCCATGAGTTGTGTTTGATTGCTCTTGCACAAGGCTGGACACCACACTGCCCCAGGGTATTTTGTTGGCTACTCAAAGCTGGCAGCTTGGACTGAGGACCAAAGGGACGTGAAGAGGAAATTATAATTTTCTTTACAATGCAGTGGCCATTTCTTCTGTTCTCCAAAATATGGCAGCTAAGTTCCACAAGAGCTAAAAAGAATTAGTGCTCCCACAGCATTGAAGATATGGAGGACCCTGGCTCTCCCAGAGGACATCTGGATATCCCTTTCCCCTGCTTGCAGCACTAGGGCACGAACACATGATCCTGCTCTTATGTGGGATGTGTGCACTGCTTTGCATCCCTCTTCTGAACCACAAAGTTGAGTTCATGTT
>VYZX01033858.1:11434-47803 GCA_013401335.1 Brachypteracias leptosomus
TCTCTCTCTTTTTTCTTTTTCTTTTTCTTTTTTTTTTTTTTTTTCTGAAAGGTAGGGAAAAATGCCTGAGGTTTGACAATATGAAATACATTCAAGAGTTCAAATGCACACCAAGACTTTTTTTCAATGTAGTTCTGTGCATCAGTGAGGAAGGGTTGGAGCGGTATTTGGTGTGACACATCTGCAATCACATGCAGGCATTCAGCTTGTTCTTCAACCATTCTTCCTTTTCCCCATCTTGTCTTTCACATCAAGCACAGAAAAGCCGTCTCTCCTGTTGCCTATTCAAATTCTTCACCCTTTCTATTGACTAAGATTGACTGAGGCCAGACCTGAATCATGCATTCAAAATTACAAACTATTGTGTAGACTGGAAAGATGTTCCTTTATTATAAGTACATAATGTGCTATATAATAATATGTTATGCTAATCTTACAATAATAATAATAATGTTAAAATAATAGCCATGGTTATTACAATCACTAACAGCCTGAGACATGACACTATGATGACCATTCTATCTTTAGACAACAATTTCAATGTACAGCTGGCCAGAAGCAACAATTGGATTTCAGGAAAAAAACAAAAACAAAACCAAAACAACAAACTCAAAACCACAAAATCCCCCAAAACTAACATTTTATTTTCTTTATTTTGCAACGAAGTCTTTAATTTTGTTTTATATGCATATGCATTAAAAAGATATATATGTATAAATATATATAAAATATATGCACACACAGAAACATTTTCCACTTATCTATCAAACTATTTAATAAAAGCTAGTTCCCAAATAGTGAAAAAGTCACAAATGGTTAAATACATCCTTATTCTATAATAATCATTATTATTAATGATTAATCATAAATGGGTGAAACTGTTGGAAAACATTCCAGAGGCAGTTTCACTGAAACCCACTTTTTTTTTCTGTGAAACTGAATTTCATGGTTTCAATGAATCAGCCTTTTCAATTAAATATCAACCAACCAAACAAAAAACTTGTATTTTTTAAAATTTATATCTTATACCTATATCTATTTATTATTATTGTATTTAATATTTTTATTATTGTATTTTTACAATATTTTTGTGTTATTATGTATTTAATATTTTATTTTGTACCTTTAAGAACTGAGCATCCATTAATAGTATCTAATAATGAGTGAAACTGTTCATCTGAAACTAATTACAAAATCAACCATTTCAATATAGTTAGAATAATGAGGATGGACATAACCGTTATTGACTTTCATCAGATGCTTTGCATTTGTGAACTACTGACAATATTTTTATTCTTAAAGTTCTACATTAATAAAATTGTTCAAAAAACTTTTGTAGAAAATAAGTTATGCATAGAAAAATATTATACTTTAACACAGAATTTTTTCCTGTATCTTTTCAATTGAAATTCAAAATTAAAACTAACACTCATATATGGTTTTATTTAATTACTCTCTTTAAGATCAATTATATTTAAGCTTTCTCAGCTTCATCTTGACCCTTCATCTTGAACAAGTTTTTCAAATTTTTAGCTCGTACAGACTGACTCAGGTGTTACTTAATGCATACTTAAATCAGTAAAAAAGGAAAAAAAATAAACATCATTTACTTGCCAGAGCTTTTAGCTTCAAAGCTATATACTTGTTTAAAGTACTCAAAGTGTTCTTACTAATTTCAAGAAAAACTGATTCTGAACTCCAGATATTGGAAAATTAATCTTGGGCAAACAAGGCTTGACACTAATTGGTTACAATGCCTATGATAACAAACTGTTAACAGGGTAGACTTAGAATGTCAATCGTCAACCAGTTGGTTGTATCAACAACTAAATGCTTATTTAAGCAAGTTGTTGAAGGTAATCTTAGGAGGGTTCAGGTTTATTTTGTTTGCTTGGCTTTTTTTTGAGGGGAGAAGGGAAGGAACGAAGGAGGAGGAGGGCATATATAGAGGGATATATTTGATACAAAAAAGCCCATTTTAATAAAATTACAAGACCAAAGATTTAATTTTGACATTGGAAGTGTTCAAATACCATCTTATATGAAGGCATGTGCTCAGTGTCCAAGAAAGTAAGTCAGTCATCTAGTGAGTGGGAAAATAAGGGTACTTCTTTCCCTGACTGCAGAGGTTCAAAGTTACAAGACCCATGGCAGTGAAACAATCACCAGAAATTATGACTAGTTCTGGGCAATGCTGTTGCTATGAGGCCACACAGCTGTTCAATACAACATTTATCTAGGAGGATGAAGAGATGGGTTTTAACTTCCGTTTGCCAAAGAGAGCCTAAACTGTGGGTCTGCTGCTTTCTGATTACAAAGATAATCATTCCTAAGAACAGTAGACAATACTGCATTTTGTTAGGACAACTGTCTTGCTGGTGTATTCTGGACTTTCTGGTCATGTCTCTCTTTCCTTCTTTCTCTCTTTTCCTCTAAAGCTAGGTCAGGTTCTGAGGAAAATTACATTAATTAGCAGCTGAGTCCTCTGTTTTTTTTATGCAAAACAGGATATATCCATCACACAATAATGAAAGAAAGTGGTTCAGATAGAAAGATTTTGATAAAAAACCAAACCAAAACAAAATCGTAAGGAAAAGCTCAATAGTATCTTATATCTTATGCATCTTGGTAGAAATGTCTCCTGTACATGTAGAACCAAAAGTGATGTGGGTAAAACACAGTACTTAAAATCATGGAGTTTAGACTCAGTTTTACTGGCTTGGGTGGGAATTTACACCGTATCAGAAGCATATAAATTAGATATTGTGCAGAAATCATTTATGGATGTGTAATCTGCAGGAACACCTATGTAACTTGTGAACATTGATGGAATCATACTAGGAGTACAGCACAAGTGAGACATTACCTTCCTTTTGTTGTATTTCAGCTACTGCTAAAAAACTTTTTAGTAAATTAATAACATTTCAGAGTCTGGTTTTAAATACCTCAAAGCTGATTTTACCTTATCCAGGTTATAAACCTAGCCGAAATCTGTGCAAACTACTTCAACTGTTGAATTATTTATTCTTTGTGACTAAGTTAACTACCTATATACTGGGGAAAAAAATATTGGAGAAAACAGTATGAACACACTTGAAACCGAGCTGTTAATATCAAAGTCAATATTTATGTGTTATTTAAAAATGTCAACTGCCAAGAGTAAATCCTAGGCAAAATAAACCAAAATAAAACATTGAGAAAGAGAGGCAGGGATTATGTATTTGTGAAATTTTTAACTTTACTGTTTCATTCAAATTTGATTGTGTGAGCATATCTGTAGTCATGAAGTTGAGAAAATAGAGGTATAAGCCAAAGCTAAAAATAGCGTTTGGGTTTTTTTGTTTGTTGTTAGATTTAGCTATAAGGTCTAAGTAGGGCAGTCTTAAATGACACTACCACATTCATTTTGTGTTCAAATAAGGAAAAAAAACCACCTTATTCACTCTCATGTATGATTTTTGTTTTCTATTACAAACAATTTGAAAGCCACAGATATCATTTAAAGATGGTCTGGAATGCCCATATTTTGGTATGAAAATTTAAAGTGTATGGACTGTATCTTCTAGAATCCATTACTTTATCATTTATTTTTTAGGTCAAAAATATTGATATAAGATGTGAATATGTGAATGATGAAAGATTTTTTTTAAATCTTCTGTCTTAAAAATAAGGTAACAGGCAAATCTTATAGTATACATAAAATTGCAAGTTTTCTTTTGATCTCAGAAAATCCCTTTTCTGATAGTTACATTGCACAATAGTAATGAGATCTCTTTGAACATCAGTGCTCAGACAAAATCAGTTGTTTTCAGTAGAAGTTATTAGTTTAGTGGAATGTTTTAAAACAGCAGTGAGATTTATTGATATCTTCTCTGTAATTATGTTCAAGCTTGTAAAAGCTAATTGCATGGAAAGTATATAAATACAAATATAAAAAATAATTTTATCAGATATAGAATCATAGAATCATTTAGGTTAGAGAGGACCTCTAGGATCATCAAGTCCAACCTTTGTCCAACATCTCCCTGAATCCTAGACCATGTCTCGAAGCGCCACATCTACTCTTTTTTTTTAACGCCTCCACGGATGGGGACTCCACCACCTACCTGGGCAGCCCATTCCAGTGCCTGACCACTCTTTCAGTAAAGAACTTCTTACTACTGTCTAAACTAAACTTTCCCAGGCACAACTTGAGGCCATTACCTCTAGTCCTGTCATTAGTTACTTGGGAGAAGAGCTCAACATCAGGCTCACTACAACCTCCTTTTAGGTAATTGTAGAGAGCAATGAGGTCTCCTCTCAACCTCCTCTTCTCCAAGCTAAACAATCCCAGTTCCCTCAGGTGCTCCTCATAAGACATATTCTCTAGACCTCTCACCAGCTTCATTGTCATTCTCTGCACCCGCTCCAGCACCAAGAAACCAAATGTTTTAAAATTTATTTTTATTTAACATTTGAGTCCTTTCTCCATTCTGAAATTAATTATATCTGTTTATGTGTTTAGAAATGCACGTGAAATTTGGAAGCTAACTGTAAGGATGACAATTGTAATAATTTTATTGACATCACTACCTCCTGAACCTACTGTAGAGTAGGAATGTCTTAGAACACCACTATGTGAAATATCATCGATATTGCTGTATCAGTTGTTAAGAGAAATAAAATACTTCTATGAGTTTCTTGAGAATGTGTAAAAGGCAAATGCATTTCTCTAATTCCTGCCATCTCATATTTATTGTTAGAAAAATATATCACTTCAACTTTCATTTTTCCTCCATACAGAAGAGCTACATTGTGCTTCTATTAAATATATGAGCATGCTTTGAAATCAGCTCTCAGAAGGAAAATTTTATTCAATAAAAAATTAAGCAAATTAATGTTATTTATTTTGCCAAAATTGTTCATGGCACGTGACCTAAAACTGAAATCCACTGTGCAATTCATTGATAGATCTATACCTGGTTTAAATACTCCTTTCTTGTTCAGTCTTTCCATATCAACAGCCATTTACTAATTCAGATTACAGCTATTTCATGCATACAGGTGTTTTATAAAAGACATATTCATACATGTATATAAAATCTATAACAATAATGTTTAGTATCTATATTCTGTAGTCGATTACCTTGTCAAGTTGGCTCCCACACACAAAGGACATTAACTTCACAATGAAAAAGAAAATGATCAGAGGAAGAAATTATAGTTCCCCACAGGCAAAGGAGGATCACTATTAAGGATAATACTATTGCTTTGGAGACAAATAACTTAGAAGTTCTTTAATACTCCCTGAATTATGTTTCTAACCTTTTCCTTGTAGTATATTAACCAGTCAGACAGACTACTGCTATTTTGTACAAGACATGGATGAAGAATGCCTGGGTCAGATATCCTTGTGAAAGCCGTATGTAAAGAGTGCTGCTGTCACTTTGTGTTGGTGTTTTGAAAAGAAATCTCACAGGCTGCCTTATAGTTCTGTGTAGCTCCAACATCGTACATCATTACTGGCATATTCCAAATAGAACTATTATCGTGCACTAATTCTATTTCTATCTTGCCCAGAATTTGTAAAGGTATTAGCTGGTATTAAGTGATGTTGCCAGCTGCTCACTGGATGTCAACATTAAGTTTTGTGAGAATTAATCTTCTGTCCCAAAGAAGCCATTCCCTCAAGTTCAACTTGAAGGAAAGAAGCAAAAGGAGGTAAAAATTATAAATTCAAAGATCAAAGACCCTTTGCTTTTTTATAAGTCTGGTAAAACGACTGAGGGTAATACTGAAAAGAGAATGGATGACATGGTGAAAACTGGTGTGGGAGTTGTTTGAATGATAGTCAGTCTGTTGAGGCAGCTCATAAGTTCAACTTGTGACCTGATGCAATGTGTCTGATTTTACCTAAAGCAAATTACAAAGCACTCACACACTCTTGCCAGAAGGTGCGAAGAGGGCGGTAGCAACTTCAGTTGACACTACAAGATCTTGACAAGACTTTCTCTTTGTGACCAGTGGGGTGGATGGTCGCAGGAACGTATGGTGGTGTTTCCTTGGCTGCAGTCAGAATAAGGCCCTTTCTAGTTCTCTTTGATTAGTAGTATCGATTTCCTGAAGGGATTTGCCAAGGCTTAAACTGAAAGAAATAAGTATTAAATTTACACTTTTAAGTTCTTTATAGAATTTTTATGTACAAACATCTTCTAAGGCTTGTTCACTCACTAGTTTCAATGGAAAATTGCTACTTTTAATAAATATAAACCACATCCTTTTACAGGGCGTGTGTTTGACAAAGCTTTTCTCTATGCGAGCATATAGAGTCTACGACATCACTGGACATCATTGTCCAACACTGAATCCTCTTAGATCCATTTTGGGACACCTTATCACTGATTATACAGGGCCTTTTATTTATTATTACTACCTTATGTTATTTAATATTTATGTTATTTACTATTACTACTTTTATTATAGTTTAAGTTACCACATGGGTTACCCATGGGGTACCCTACAGCTATGTAACCAAAAAAATTTAGCAATCAACATGAATTCAGCTTGATTAGCTTCTGGAAAATTTCTTGGGAATGTATCCCTCCACACCCTTTTGCACATAGACTCATAAAGCCATATTTAGCTGCCAAAATGCCAGTCAGAAGTTTTGGGCACATTCTCATGGCCTCTCCACTAGACTAAACTGTCCATCATAGCTATAGCTGACAGTTTAAAAAGGAGTGTATGAGAGATGTAGAAGTTACTACAGTACAAAAAACAAATGAGAAAGACTGCTGCCAAAGAAATATGAAGTGTAATAGGAATGCTAACGTAGTACTAAAACATAACCTGAAAAAGCTTGTGTATATTGCACTACTAAGCAGACATTTATTTGTGTAGTGCCTTACAGACATTATTTGAGATTTCATATATGAAATTAATTATTTCATATTTGTTTACAAATGATATTTGTATTAGAAAAGGAAGGTAATTGTTTCCTTTTGATATAATTTGTCAAAAGGTATTAGAAAGTGGTACATTTCCAATCTATGATACTAATTGTTTAATATTTCTGTGCAATTGTTTAAAATATATATGTAAAATTAAAATCTGGTAGGAAATACAAAATGAAAAATATCTCTCTTTAAAATATCCAATAAATCTTATTTGCAATAATGTTATTTTCCAAGATGTAAATGACTTGCTAATTTATTTATTATAGAAAAAGCCTCTGTATGTGGAAAATTGTGCTACATATCTATACCAGCATTTTGCAAGTGCTGTACAGATGTTACATATTGCTAATGAAATACAACTTTTTGGCTTAGACTATCATCAGGGAAAAGAAAATGTAATGTAAAGAGAATACAATGTGAAACATCACTGTGTTTTACTATATTACATCCAGAATCCAGCTCCCGAATCCAGTTCCCATCTGCCACTGAGTCCAGTCCGGGACTTCCGCAGTGTCTGCTCCACAGGTGGGGGGGGCTCGATACTGGTTTTTTATATGTTTGTATATATTTCGTCTTAATATTATTATCTTTATTAAAGTTGTTTCCATTTTCTTTTCTAATCCATAAGTCCCTCTCCTTATTCCCTTTTTCTTCTCCTTGGGGAGGGGGAAGGGTTAACAGAGAGCATCTGTTATAGGTCTAGCAGACAACCCTGACCCTAAACCTTGACAGAAGCAATGCTCAATCAGAAGTTTCCTTCTGTCATTTATTTAACTTGAAATACTAACTAGATTTCTTATAGTTTCTTATTTTATGTAGTCGTTTGTGGTTTATTTTATTTTTATGGTTTTTGATACAGCTATTTGCTATAGAATACTCATATTCATCTTTCTAAGAACCAAGTATGTCCATAAAACATCTTATAGTTTAGTAGTTTGATGGAATTTCACAGTATATCACAGAAACTCATAATGACTGAGGTTAGAAGACACCTTTACAGTCCATCTAATCCAAACATCCCGCTCAAACAGACGTAGCTACAACAGGTTGTTCAGGGCTATGACCAGACAGGTTTTGGATAACTCCAAGGAGGGAGACCCCACAACCTCCCTGAGAATTATGTTCCAGTGTTTGAACACTGTCACAGTAAAAAAGTGTTTCCTGATGTTCAAAAGGAATCTCAGTCTGTGCCCATCAACTCTTCACTGCCAGTGGGCACCCCTGAGAAAAACCTGGATCTGTCTTCTCTCCTTCTCACATCTGGTATTTATACACATTAATATCCTCCTGTGTCGTCTCTTCTCTAGGCTGAGCGGCCTCACCTCTCAGCTTTTTCTCATATATGAGGTGCTCCAGTACCTTAATTATCTATGTGGCCCTTTGTTGGACTCCATCCAGTAGCTTTTATACTGAGGAGCCCAGAACTGGACACAGTACTCCAGATGTGGCCTCACTAGTGGTGAATAGAGGATGAGTAACATTTGCCCTGACCTGCTGACAACAATCCTAATGCAGTCCAGGATGTTGTAGGTGTCCTTTAACTCAAGAACACATTTCTGGCTCTTGGTCAACCTGACAAACAAGCAAATCTTACTTTACCAAGGAAAAGAAGGCTTTAAGGACCTTGGCCATGTCTTTTGTCTCCAGGTCTCCTGCCCCATACAGGAGTGGGTGCATGCTTTCTCTAGGCTTCCTTTTGCTGTTGATGTATCTGTACATGCTCTTCTCATTGCCTTTTACATTCCTTGCCAGAGTCAGCTGCAAGTAGGCTTTAGCTTTCTTAATCTAATGTCACCTCTGCATGCTTATATAGCATCTCTAAATTCACCACAGGTCACTTACCTTGCTTCAACTTGTATACTTCCTTTTTATGTCTGAGCTTGGTCAGGAGCTCCTTGTTCATCCATTCAGGCTTCTGGATGCCTTTGCTTTATTTCAAGCTCATTGTAATGGATCATTCCTGAACTTGAATATCAACCAGTTCTCTTAAACTCCTCTCCAGGACCATATACCATGTAATTCTTCTGAGCAGATCCTAAACAGGATAAAATCTGCTCTTCTGAAGACCTTCTGAAGGACTGTGGTCCTGTGTTTAGCCTTGCTCTGTCCTTGCAGGATCCTGAACATGACCATCAAATAGTCACTGTACCCAAAGCTGACCTTGATATTCATATTTTGTTATTCCTTGCTTATAAATATGAGGTCCAGAACAGCGCTTGTCTTAGTTTGCCCCTCAAACACCTTGTATTAAGAAGTTGTCAACAGGGCACTCTAGAAACCTCATGAATGCTTGATCTCTACTGTGTTATTCCTCCTGTAGATACTGGGGTGGCTGCAGTCCTCCACAAGGACCCAGGCTTGAGAATATGAGGCTTCTTCTAGTTGTCTGAAGGAGGTGTCACCTGCTTCTTTGTGATCAGAAATTTATAACAGTGCCCCATATGCTGGTCAATTTACTAATCTTGACCTCTGCCAGCTAGGAACTCTAGTCAGAGCTCTAGGCATTTCTGTTGCAACTTCCCCTCCTCAAGTTTCTGTCTTCCTTAATTTTGCTTACATTCTTTGAATGTTTTGGTGATTACATTTTATAGACTTATCTGTAAAACATTAATTAAACATTTTTTATCAGAAAAAAACCCCACAATTTCCTCTGATCTTACACTTAAATGCAAACACCCTATATATATATCAATTCAATTCAAAAATACCATATTGCCTGCAGATCATGAGAAAATTCATTAAATTCATTGTTTAAATTAATTAATTAAAAATTACTCTAGTACAAATATCTGAATGAGTTTTGAACTAAGATAATAAAATATCCAATTCTTCTCAAAAGTTGGTATTGTGATGTAAAAGCCAAAAACTAACAAAGATGTAATTATCAAATAAAAGACTTTTTATCTTTATTGTCTTTCATCTGTCAAATTACTTTATCTGAACTTAATAGTTGTTTGTAATTGTTGCTGGGTTTGTATTTGATTTCTTTTGCGTCTGTTTGTTTTGGTTTGTTGTCTGTTGGTCTGTTTGGTTTTTTTCTCCAAATACTTTAATTATAATCCAGGTGGAATGATAAGATTCTCTTGCTCCTTATGGTTTGTGCTCTGTGATTTGTATTCATTTTGGCTTGCTTTCCATGTACTGTAGTTTTCTAAGAGCTAGAAGTTACCTTGCTGTTCTTCCCTTTCTGTTACAACACCACATCTTGTGTAAACATTCAAACCAATAAATGAAATGTCTCATATTCAGGCCTTGGCAGCAGCAATGCATGCCAAAGCCAACGTTTCATAGGATCATAGAATCATAGAATGGTTTAGGCTGGAAGGGACCTAACAAGATCATCTAGTTCCAATCCCCCACCATGGCAGGAACAACTCTCACTAGACCAGGCTGGCCAGGACCTTGTTCTACTTGTTGAACACCTCCAGGGATGGAGCATCCACAACCTCCCTGGGCAGCCTGTTTCAGTTTCTCACCACCCTCTAAGTAAAGAATTTCCTTCTAATTTCTAATCTAAATCTACCCTTCTCCAGTTGGAACCCATTACCCCTCGTCCTGCAGGCCCTTGCAAAAAGTCCCTCTCCAGCCTTCTTGTAGGCCCCCTTCAGACACTGGAAGGCTGCAATAAGATCTCCCCTGAGCCTTCTCTTCTGCAGGCTGAACGAGCCCAATTTTCTCAGCCTGTCTTCGTAGGAGAGGTGTTCCAGCCCTCTGATCATCTTTGTAGCACTCCTCTGGACCCCCTCTAACAGGTCCATGTCCTTGTTCTGGGGGCTCCAGAGCTGGACGCAATACTCTACGTAGGGGTCTCACAAGAGAAGAGCAGAGGGGCAGAATCACCTCTCTCAACCTACTGACCACACTTCTGATGCAGCCCAGGATACAGTTGGCTTTCTGGGCTGCATTTGCACATTGCTGGTTCATGTTGAACTTTTCATCAACCAGCACTCCCAAGTCTTTCTCTGTAGGGCTGCTCTCAATCCACTCATTACCCAGACTGTATTTGTGCTTGGGGTTGCCCTGATACAGCACAATTTGAGGGGAAAAGCAGGGCCAAGATACATAGATTTACACCATCCCTACAGCTTTCAAGTCTGAAGACGTTTCCGGGTTATCAGTGAGCCACTTCATACTCTTCCTATTTTACATATTATATTATTCCTAAAGAGACCATAATACATAGTGATATTGAGTATAAATTACATGTGTTACTCTAAAGATACATTATTGTGTCTTCTCATATGCCAAATAAAGATTTTAAGCTGCTAAGAAATTGTCTGGTACACAGAGCACAAGATAATAACAATTTCAGTGAGAAACTTCTTTGGCTCATGGAAAACCTCATAATCTGGAAGGCATTCATGATTAAAAGTGCCTTTAATGCATACAAAACATTTGTACCACCCTATACTTGGTTTTGAATGCCTATAAGCTCCTAACAGAGTTCCTTCACCTGGATATCCAAACGGTGTTTTTCTCTCAGGACTCAATGATCTTCTGAATTTTGTTCTTCTTGGTAATGCAAAAGTATAATGTAAAAAAGTTTTTTATCAGAGATAATATAAATAACCAGTTGCAATATCTTTTTCTGAGCTACAGGAAGTTGGAGCTTTAAAACTTTACTAGGTTTTAAATTTCTTACAGAAGAAACTTTCTTTTAGAATGGGTCTGTCCATACTACAGACAACAGTAGCAATGCAGAAAAACTCTAGCTAAATGAAGAACTCGCAGCACTTTTTAAAAACAAAGCACAACAAAAAACCCCAATTTAACTCACTGTGCTTTTCACAACACCTTTTTTGGGGTAGGGGGAGAGTTGGATCTGAGAGCAACCTCTATTTGACTGATTGCTCTATATAGTCTACAATAAAAAACTTACAAGGAGATGAGAAATACAAGTATCAGGGGGAAAACCATAGGGACACGTGGCTTGCTAAAAATCATGCAGATGATTGTTGGCAAAACCCACAGCAGAACTGAAGTTTTCTAACTTCCAGACTGCTAACCCATTCATTGAATGAGTGCTTTGCATTAGATATTGAATTCTTTCTCCAACAAAGAAAATTACATACTTAGTAAGTCTCATTCTTTAGGATGAAACTTCTGATTGTGTAAGGTTTCATTATTAAATTGCTGGAAGTTAATATGGTTTTCACTATAACTGCAGACATTCTGAACCATTCATCCACTGGCTTCTTTCTGAACTACTTTGATGTAGTGAAAATGATTCTTTCTTACTTGTTAAACTTTTTATTTTTAGGACAGAAAATGTTATTGAAGTGTAAAAAGTAAACCATGCATTTTATTACTTTTATTGAATTTATTGCAAATAATGATATGCATTTTGAATAAATAATGCTGCCTTACATCCTACAAACTACTTCTGGAAACTGAAATAATAAATCTCATAAACCGTATATTAAAATAGTAAACTGCACATTTGTAAGACATCCTCATTTATTTCCATAAAAAATTCTTTAAAAAAAAGAGGCTATTTGCCAAGGAGTCAATCAGGTAAGCCCATATGTTATTGATTCCTCCATTGCTCTGCATCATTTAAAAATAACATTGAAACTGAAAAGCATAAAACCTTGCACTTTAGTGTGCTTTAAATCTTTCATCTTGTACTGTCTGTGGCAAACAGACATGCAGAATCTGCTTGGCTCATTGAATTTAAGGTCAGTGTTAGGTCCTGTTCTGGGATTCTGATGTCATTCCTTACACAAAACTCAGTCTTTTTCTGGTTTTAAGTAGCAAGCTTATGCATTTATGATGGCTTTCCATATGGTAAATCATCACAATTAAAAATATGATAATTAAACAGAGAACTTACAAGTCAGCTTGTCACGGATATTGATTTGGCAGAGACCAAGAGAGCAACGTTGACCACACAAGTGATGTATACGTATTTTCAAATTCATGTGCATTGTACTAAAGCAAACCCACAGGGGACACTAGTGGGGAAAATTTGGGATTTGACACAAGTTCTGCAGTTGTATGGATGACAGGCCCACATGTCTGCTGTCTCATACTTTGGATCTAACAAGCCATTGCATCTATGACAAACAGCCAATATTGAATAGATAAGTTGCATTCAGGTCCTTTCTTGGAAATGTATAAGTAATTTGAACCCAGATTCCTGAAAAGAGTTTAGAAAACTCTGTAGATATTCCCCAGAAAGCTATACGAGGCCTACATCACATCAACATGGACTGTTTTCCTACCAACCAAGTACCCTACTTCTTAACTTGAACTTTACAGATCAAGCAAGAATAGTTGAAAAGCAGAAAAGTGTATCACTTCAGTTTTACAACTTTGCCTTTAAATAAGAAGACTTTTAAGAGCTCAAATGAGCTGAAGCTTTCAGCTCTGGCATTCTTTGCCTTTCTTCACAACACCTTTTAGCTGCAAATGACATGCAGCACTAACAATTCCAAATTTCCTAGACCATTGAAAATCAAGAAAGCTTGATGCTCTATATTACATGAAATCAGGTATGTTTTGCTTCTCACTTCATCATCTGGCAGAAGTTTTATTAGTTACAGCAGCTTCTTTCTGTGCTTTTGTTTTTTATTAAGATGTTAGTTTTTGAAAGCTGACTACATTGCAGACTATTATGAGTTTTGAATTATGAAAGAATCACTAGCTTTTATGAAAACTTAAAAATTGTTTGTGCTTTTATATACTTTAAAAATGTTAAATGTCTCAGAGCAACTATGATTATATTACAAATGAATAGTGCTACTTAGAAAGAAGATTTATGAAAACTAACAGATCTTAAAAAAAAAAAAGACTTATTAGAAGATCCTGAGGTGTAAAATTAATTTCTGTGCATTTTTCTTTGTAGAAGCTTTGCACAATGCAGAGATAGACATGTTAACCACTTTGCCTCATTTTACGCCTGTTGGAATACCTTGGATTTGAAACTAGGATTCAATTTTGAATATTTGGGTCAAGTTCTGATAGGATTTTCTTGGATAAAAGCTTGCTAAAGAAATGTTTCTCTTATCATTTACTATTTAAGAGAAAACTCTGATTAAGCAACAAGAAACCTCAAGGTTTATAATGCACATATCTGTGTAGAAGCACATTTACATACACATGCATATATAAATGAGATCTTAACCAATTGTTGAATTGTGTACTTCAAGCAAAACTGTTCTTATTAGTGAGCTAAGTTATATCTTCTATAATTTGGGGTGAAAGTGCAACAAAGTGGTTGAAAAATCATCACTAGCTCCTCTTTTATGTTCATTCAAGCCTTTTATTGATGAGATATTTAAAAAATGTAATCTATTTAAAACAAAGGTTTCTATAATTGTAATCTGTCTGCATGTGAATTTTGGATAAAAATAAAAGAACTAAATTGTTATCTGTTGATTATGAAAGTTAGGTGGAAATGCCCATATGAAGAGGACTTTATTTAAAGCAGGATATAGTGTTCCTTCTCAAATATCTTTGCAGTTTCTTTATCTAAGATGGTTCAATTACATGGAAAATCTGGAAAGTAATACCATGGGGTCTTGACCATGTGTGCTTGCAAAGGAGCAAAAAGGAAAATTATTAGCAGTGTTACTCAGCTTTTTGTCATTAATGAAAGCAGGGAAGTGCTCTCAATATCCAAACAATATGATTAAGGACAAAGAAATATGGGAACAGTTGAGCAAAAAGTGAGCAAAAAGTTTGTTGCTGAGATGTTACTGTTAAAGCACAAAACAGAAATTCCAGTAAATGTATGTATATAGATCTTTATATGGTAGTCACTTAACTCAGTTATTTGCATGAATAGCAACATATATGACTGTGCTTAAGAGATGCACTTAGATAAAAACATAACAAGAGGTAGATCTGAAGGCAAACTACTGACAGATAAGCCTTACAATATTTCCAAGAAATGTTCTCTGTCAGCCATTTCCATACACTGCTATAACTGTCATGGACTTCTTGTCATAGGCAATAGATTTAAAGGCCCATATTTCATTTTACTGCAATTTGAATACCTTAAATGTTAGAAGAGCTGTTCTGGGTCATATCAATGGTTCCTCTTCCTAGGACTTAGGTTTCTAAGAGTGGTCAGCAATAGGTCCCTAACGAAGTAACATGGTAAATGTAGAAGTTTCATATCCTTGGAAAATTCTTTTAGCTTGCAGAAGGTAGATAGAAACAGAGTTAGAGCTAGAGATCTACATTTTATTTTAGGTTTTGAATTAATTCCCTTTGGCTATGTTTCCTGAAAGAAAATGTCTGAAGTTTGACACCCAGCATAAGTATTTAAAAGGTCTATTTCAAAGCTTATATGTGACAATTATACTGCTGTACATTTTCATTAACTTTGGTTATCTATTTATTGAATCAGGTGATACAAGCAATTCTGTCTGACTTCTTTTGACCAGTCACAAATATTATAAGCAACATACCGTTTCAATAATTAAATAGAATCTTTTAAGAATGTAAATGAATATTAGTTGAATGAATTTGCATAATGAATACATTTAAGAAAGTTGTGATCACTAAGCTGTAGCAAAAAAAAAATCCACAGCCAAATTCATTGAATAAATTATTCATTGCTTTTTTTCTCTTAATTATTCATTCAGGTCTGAATGTAACAAGTAACAAGCCTCACGTTCAGCAGTTTTATTTGTGCTTGAAAACCAATAAAACTCTTCTTTCACTTCCAAGCAGGCTTGCCCCTATAATTCATTGTTAGGCTGTTAATTTCTGCTCTGGTAGTTTACTTATTTCTTGAATAATTTTTCCCTTCGTAGACAGCAGTTCATCCATTTTATTTAAACCTGTTCTCAACATTTCTAGATGAGGTTTTAGTCCTGTTTCTGACTGGAAAACACTTGGCTCTTTTCTGAGGAAGCCTAGCTACTTTTCAGGAGATATATGGTAAGCTTGTTCTTTTGACTGGAATTGATTGACTACTTCTATTTGTATCATTAAGAAGACCACTGACAGTGTTATCAGAGTTTTGCCTTTAGAGAGTTTCTATTATGTATCTTTGTAACATCATCTGTACTTGTTTTACACATTTACTGCAAGACATTTTGATAAGGAAGAAAATAGAAGAAAAATTCCTTAACTTTTTCGTGGAGTTGAGATTCTACATCCACTACCTATTATTCTTTGTCAGCACTTTCCTTTATGACAAATTTCCTTCGGTGTTTTCCTTTTTCTAATAACTAGTTATGGGATTATTGCATTAGATTGGGTAGCTAAGCAAAAGGTGGCTATTCAAACATTACACATTCTGTGATATTTGCTACTATTGTACATACCAGGATGTTTTATATTATTTCAGCTTAGATCTAAGAATATCTGATTTTATATATAGCTCTTGTCTTTTGGGATATTCTACTTCTTAATTACACTAGGATAATTTGAAGAAGGTCAGAGTTCAATTGCCATAAGGCACATCTGCATATGATGAGAGATGAGTGTCTAGTCACAGAACTCTACAATTTAATTCATATTACTCTATATTGTAAATTGTGAAGTCCTTCTATAACTCCTTTGTTGGCAGTTACAAGGATTGTGTCAAGTTTTTGAGCTCTTACCAACATACCTGAGAAAATCTTAAACCGCAGCATGTGCTCTATGAACTTTCTATCCTTACTCTTAAAAGACTAAGGAAGTGGTTTAGCAAAACGAATTTCTTGGTGGGAGAAAGTAAACAGACAACACAAATAAAAACCAGATTATGTAGAGTGCTAGTCTGTTCTTTTTCTTTAAAGTGTAGTCATTTGAATGATCCCCTTCTAACTTCTTGGTAAGACAACTACTTGGCTATTTCTCTCTGGTGACATCTTATCTAGTGTTTGTAGTGGTAAACCTGAGGGATTTGTTATCTCTCTTGCTGAGTTCCAAAGCTTCACTGAAGCCAAGGTTGACATTTAAATGTGTAACATTCACCATACATTGCAGATAACCTTTCCTTACTATTACCTACTTTCTACTTGTTGGTGAACTTACAGGTAGCATACAGGACTACACATAATGCTTAGGCCCAGAACACTTTCTAACTCTCCAGGAACAAAGTTGATTTATGTAAACTTTTAAAAGCTTTGTATATGTCATAATTTTCTCTTTTTAATATTTTTCTCTCAACCATTTTAGCAGAAGAGACCAAAACAATAAAATATAAATGCGGATTCAGTGAGTTGCAACCATTCATCCTGCTTTTCCTCTGCCAAATATCTCTCCTGCTTCTTAACATCAAGCCCTTTAGAAGTGGGAGGATGAATTTTAGAAAACAGATACTTGAATAATTTTCAGGAATCCAATGTGAGTGCCCTAATCACTGATATTATTGACTGAGCAGAGAGAAGGAGTAGTGTCAACATTCTTGAGGTTTTGTATTCTTATCTTTCCTTTTATTAGACCTAGAGAGCCAGTATGTCTGCCTTTCACTTCCTTTCCTGTGCTATCTCTCTGCCTCTGCTTTCTTCACAGGTAGATTTTCTCATTAACTAGAATTTGGACAATATGTAAGCTAATGAGTGTATTGCAAAATGAAAATATGAAAAAAAAAAAAAGAATAAAATTATACTGGCAGCTTAGTGACTTGAGGGAATGTAGAGTCAAAATGGAATTCTTAGAGATTTTGCAAAATCATCCCTAGTATCAGAGTCATACTGAATTTGGAAAGTAACTGTAATATGTGAACGATATTTGGAAAGTCTACATAGCTTTATTTAAGTGTCAACAAACTCTGAAAATTAATTCTTCACTACAAGCTGCAGATCCATTTCAAAAACAGCACCACCTGCTCACCAGGAACACAAAGCCAAGTGTATGTTCAAAATAGCAGTAATGTTAAAAATCTTAGATAAAAATTTCCAGTTCTAAAAACACCTTCTTTTTGAATTCTTATCTGCCAAAGAGCCTTTTCTAATTCACACTAAAACTTAGGGAAAGTTGCTGTCCTGCTTAAAACCTGCATGTTGAGTTTCAGGAAGCTTGTTTTTGATTTGGCAAGAGCAGACTCTTTTGAGTCAGTGAGAGTACAATAGAGTCACTGAAAAAATTGCCTCAGCCTTCACCATGGAAGAGAATGATGTTCTTCCAGAGTCAGTGAACACCAAAGTCCCATCAGACAGATTACTTTAAACTTGTGCTCATACATGCTGACTGCAGTTTCACTTTTTCACAATCAGTAGCCATAAAGTCCAGGAAATAAGAACATGCTCAAATAGCTCAAATACCTGCACATTGTACAGATATTCCAGAACAGACTGAATATAAGAAAGGCATCTGAACAGTAGTAAAGATAAATTCAGCTGCTTTCCCTAGGTCTCTTCAATGCAAAAAATGGAAACACAGGTCAGTGCCCATTTCCTCCCTATGAGGCTTAGCTCCACAAATAAACATCCCAAAGATAGAGTAACCACTTAGGAATTTGAAAGCTAATACAATGTTAAGTGAAGTAGGGTAATGAACAGCTCTCTGAAAGAGAAGTTGATTATCAACATTAGGTCTCCTTTCCTTGGAAAATGGAAGCAGACTATATCTCTGTCAAGCACTGAATCCTATCACTTCTGAAGAGAAGTCAAATGCCATTTCTCTTTACTTGTCAAAAGAAAGAAATTATCTTCCCCAGCTACACATTATTATCCACCATCTGTGTGATAGCGTCTAGTAATTACTTACATACAGCGTCTTTGATAAGCCTTATTTCTGATAAACAGAAAATAAAATTAACTCTCATACTAGATCAATCACTGAGAAGACTTGGAATAAAAATAGTAGAGCTTTAATTTTTCTCTTTCAGAAACCTGACAAGACAGCTGCTGAAACATACACTTAGAAATCTTTGTTTAGAAAGAAATTCTAAATGAAGCTACAGCCTTTGAAGACTAAATGTGCTGCATGGTCAATTGGAAGGAAACAGTTGTTTGTCTTAAGAAATGAATCAATAGCTAAAAGAATATAAGATAATGCAGAGTTATATGATAGTCAGGGTTGTTTGCTTTCTTTTTTGTCACTGAATTTTAAAATGTACACCTGGGTTAGGCACTAGTAACACATTCAGACAGTTTATTTAAAAAAAATAAATTGTTTGGGTTTTGCTGATTCTACACAGCTATTTCCCCATACTTTACCTTTAGAGGGTTAAAGCTTATGACGACAGATCAATTATTACTCTGTTAATGATTTATTGATGTTATACTCATGGCTGAAGAAAAGTAATAACCTATCCTTTCCTGAATGGAATAGATTTGAATAAAGAAAGAAAATGGTATGTTCCTTGAAGCATAATAGAAAGAGTTTCATAGCTCCACTGATTAGCCTATTGTGGAAATATACCCTTTACCGTGAGAAGGACTAAATATTGTTTCCCCCTGGCACAACCCAAAATCTCCAACCTTAGGTTTAGAGAGACAGGTAGCGTTAGGTTTCGTGATCCCCTGCAGACAAATAAAAGTGAGCCCACACCAAGTGGCAACAAGAATTCAAGTTTTATTGTTAACAATTTTGAGAAAAGGTTCAAGTGATTGAAAATATACCTTTTGTTTAATATAAATGGAAAGATGAGAGAAAAGGGTCCTCTGGAAGGACTTTATAGTGACCTTCCAGTACCTGAAGGGGGCCTACGTAAAAGTGGGGGAAGGTCTATTCAAAAGAGTTTGTAATGATAGGACCAGGAGTAATGGTTTTAAGCTAGGAAAGGATAGATTTAGATTGGATATTAGAAAAAAGTTCTTTAACATGAGGGTGATAGATGAGTGGAATGGGCTGCCCAGAGAAGTGGTGGAGGCCCCATCCCTGAAGTCATTCAAGATCAGGCTTGATGGGGCTCTGAGCAGCCTGACCTAGGTAGAGATGTCCCCACTTGTGTAGAGAGGTTGGACAAGATGACCTCTAGAGGTCCCTTCAGCCTAAAACATTTTATGATTCTATGAAAGGAGATAGAAAAGAGGAAAGAAGGAAAGAGAAGAGATAACACCACCCTGTATTCCAGTAATGATCCAACATTCATCAGGAGCCTAGGGTAGTCAATCGACCCCAGTGCTTAGTCTGTAAGCTCTTTCATGGATTAGTCTGGTTCGGTCATGCCCCGAAGGTGGTACTAGCTTGCACATGCATTCCATGATCTTCTGGAACCATCCAAAATTTGGCCTAGGGGAGTTCTGGGGTCCTTGGTGGTTGAATCTTCCAATGTTGCTATGACCAATAGTTGACCTGCTAGCTTGAGCATCTTGAGCATGCTCAGTTTCTTGTTTGCGGTCTGTGTTTTAGGAACTGTAATTTCAAAATGCTCAGTGTAAGGAAGGAACACATCCTGCCTTCACAGGGCCTGTGGCCTATGTATTGAGCCATGAGTTGACTAAAACAGTCACAAAGGTCAACAGTCATCAGACTGCCATGTCTCCCTCAAAATAATTGGAAGTTATAATGTTATTCCATATACTTTACAGCCATTCAACATTCTACGGAGGATTAACCAGTTGGGCTAATTGTTTCTTTAGTCATCAATTTTGGACCTGAAGTTTGAAGTGCAGTCCCTTCCTCATTTGTTTTAAACCAATGTCTTTATAACACTGTGTTGTGGTTTAAGGTTTGGGGAAGGGGAGGGACAGGTGGAGCAGTTATTCCACTCCCCTTCCTGCCACACTCTATATAAAGGACACAGGAAGTTTCGCTCTCCCCCCTCCTCGCTGGAATTTGCTGCTGGCTCCAGACGGCTCTGTGGCTGCTACAACTCCACGTGGCTCGGGAGAAATCCAGTGGCATCCGAGGATCGGGGTTGTATATATTTGTATATACACCTTCCCTTGTTACTTCTGTATATTTCCCTTCCTCTGATATCCCTTTTGTTACTCCCTGTTAAAAGTTGTGCTCTTAATTTTCCAACTTTGTGTGAGGCCTTTCTTCCTCCCCTGGGAGGGAAGAGGGGAGGGGGAAGAGGGGTGAAACTAATTCTGCTCCATGGGGGTTGCCCTGAGCCCTAAACGGAGACACACTGACATTTATTTTTCTTGTATGCCTGTCACTGTTGCACAAGTTTACTATTGGCTTCCATGTATCAGGGATCTGGCAATACAATCTATGTAATTTCAAGTAAAGACAATTTGAACCAGACATTGAGTTAAATCTGCAAATAATCAAGCAGAATCAAGTAAAATTAGAGGTGAACAGTTATTGTATCCATATAGATTCTTTTAAAGAAGCAAAATTTTATCTCACCAATAACATTAGACTGAAAATAGTCTTCAAATAAATATAGAGGAATACATAAAAACTAAACATTTTTTCTGTCTTCATGGCAAGACTACTTGTTCTGTGGCTTTGGACAATTAATTTTGCTGAGCCTTAGGGAAAAATTTAGAACCTAGTGAGAGGAGTTCAAGAATGAAATATTTTTGAATTTTAATCTTAATTACCAAAAAAATTTTTATTGATATCCATTTGTTCTTACTCTCCAGGAAAAGCATAATGAACAAAATCATTTACATAGATGTTAAAAAAAGGCATTAAATTTTAGCAAATATTAGAGAGCACTTGTAGAAAGTGAATGTAAAACTATCAAGTATAAATAGTCACACTAGAATTTAAAAGTTATATTAATTAAAAAAAAATAGAGTAAGATACTGTGTTACTTATGAATTCAGTGCAACTATTTTCAGGATAGAGAAATTATTCAGGCAATCTAAAGACCTCCCTCCAGTCCAATATAACATACAAATATATGAATAATATCTAAAACACATACGTGTAGAGTAACATATATCTGTTGTATAAATTACATTTCTTTAACTGGAGACCAGAAAATGTCTCCAAGTGTAAGTGTAAGACCACGTGTATTGTTTTTGGCTGGGATAGAGCTAACATGTGCCGTGTTTTGGATTTGTGATGAGAACAGTGTTGTTAAAACAGGGATGTTTTAGTTATTGCTGAGCAATTCTTACAGAGCATCAGGGCCTTTTCTGCTTCTCACACCACCCCACTAGTGAATAGACCAAGGGTGCACAGGAATTTGGAAGGGGAAACAGCTGGGACAGCTAATTGCACTGACAAAAGAGATATTCCATTCCATATGTTATCGTGCTCAACAATAAAAGCTGAAGGAAGAAGGAGAAAGGAGGGAATAATTGGAGTTATGATGTTTATATTGCCAAGAAATCGTTACACGTGACGGAGCCCTGCTTTCTTTGAGATGGCTGAACACCTGTCTGCTGATGGGAAGTGGTGAATGTGTTCCTTGTTTTGGTTTGCTTGTGTGTGCAGCTTTTGCTTTATCTGTTAAAATGCCTTTATCATAACCCATGAGTTTTCTCATTTTTCCTATTATCTTCCCCATCCCAGTGGAGGAGGTGGGAAGCAAGTGACTGTATGGGGTTGAGATTCCTGGTAGGGTTAAACCATGGCAACAAGGTGCAGAGGACCAGCACCTATAACATCACTCCCTGCTTTCACAGGTATCCAGGCCATTTTATTTTTTTTTAAAGTTATTTTTCTAGATACTATTTTTTCTGGCATAGACAAACTTATTGAAAAAAGTGAACAGGAATTCTTAACATTATCCTTTTACATAAAGAATAGTTTAAAAATGTAAGTATAACTTTACCACAACAAGTTTTCCAGGACATCTGGCATGGCTGACTAAGAAAAAGCAGCTATTTGGAAGATTTGGGTGCTTCTTTCTCTCTATCATCATACAATGCAAGAATTTATTTCCTTTTGATCTCTGTAGTGTGTCATCCTTGAAAAAGTTTAAGAAAAAGCTAAAAACAGAAGAGCTAAAATAAATTCTACCTATTTACTAAACTGCATCTTAACTGCTCTTTAATAATAAAATTTAACTGCTTAATTTTGTTAAGTATATTCATAAAGGCTTGTCAACACTGAAAAACAGTATCTCTTAGGAGTGTAAATAATGGTATATAAACTATCACATGCACATTATAAATATTCTAACATGTCAATATTCTATGCCATGTTGAAGAACTTTATAGCCTGTCCTTACATCTTGTAGAGTATGACAGAAACAGTGTATATTTCACAGAAACTTAAGAAGTCTGTAATGCCCCAAATAAATACATTAATCAAGAACTGATGCAATGAACAGTTAATATCTTTTTCTTTACCTGTTTAGGCACTAAACTCTACAAAGACTCTTTAAATGAAGGACCTTCTCAAAACAAAACCTAATCAATTAATAAATTAATTTCACCAAGTTAAAAATTCCTCTTGAATTTCAGTTAACTGTTATCTTGGATTTAACTGACAAAGAACAGCTCAGGAAATCCTTTGCCTCTTTGGAAAAAAAAAAAAAAAAAAGTGTGTGTGTGTGTTTGTTTTACCAAGCTGACTTACTGATACAGAAGGCTACTGAGCCTCCATTCAGAGGCCTTCATAAATCAATTATTCAAACTTAATTATTTGAATAATATTATTCACCTTTGGTCTTTGGTCAGACCTGTTTCATGGCAATATGTGAGGGCCTAGAAACTGTACAAAATGTAAAAGAGACTACAATGAATTGTATTACAATGACTTGACTGTTATTTCAATGGAAATAATAAAAACAGTTTACTGTGCCCCAGAATATATTTTGGCAGACAATTTAAGAAGGAATTAATGACCTCACTAATGCATAACTTCTCTATGGCCTCAACTTGTCTGTCTCCTGCCCGACCTTCTTCTACAACTTTGTTCATGAGGGATTTGGATTAAATGAGTCTTAGTCATGCTAATTCTACCCAAGGACGTTTTGTAAACTGATAGTGAGGCCTAGATATAAGCCACTGAAGCATGAGGTAGCATTTAGGTACAAGACAACAGTCTAGACGATCTTTTGAAAGCGTCCTTTCCCCCTCTTTAATATTCAATGAAAATATCTTTAAAAATATAGAGATTAATTGTATTCTGAAGAAATATCTGGGAATTAAATAGCCTGGAGTAGAAAAAAGTAGATAGAAGGAGAAGAGCTAAATATATAAGGAACAATTTCTTCCATGTCTCATTATGTCTACTATCTGACCATACAGTGTTTACAAAGTCTTGAAAACAAATCTCAACAGCTTACCTGAAACAGGAGATGCCATAATCATCATTGTTGTTGTCATCATCATTATCATAATGTATATTGGGGGACACAAAACATGTATAATGTATAATTAATTCCCTTCCTTTTTTTAATGTGGAGATTTCCTTGCTTTAATGTGTTGACTCCATGAAGGATCAGAACTGAAAACTGTGTAACAAAAAGACATAGGGTCCCATTTATACTGTCAGTTCAAGCATTACACTTCAACATGCTCTCTCATCTTGATCTTACCCTGGAATACCAGTTATTAGTAAAAAAAAAAAGTAAAAAGTTAGTGAAGTTGCTTTTCATTTGACAATGATATGCTTAGCAACTAGCTTAACACGCTTTTAAATCTCACATATAAGAAAAGAAAATGCTTTCTACATAGAACTGACTTGGTCTGCTTGTGGAGAATATATCCAGACTCCATAGACCTGTACTCTGTGTCAGCCAACATGTTCAGACTATAATAGGGCTCAATTTTGCAGTGACTTATTCTTGATGAGGCAGTAAAAATGGATTAGCATATTATCATAATTTATATTTTTTTAAAAAAACCCAACCTTTAATAATATTGAAGTAGGCAAGCAGTCACAATAACTAATGGAAAAAAGTAAAACAGAAACAAACTCACATGTGGACAATTCAGAAATGTAGAAGTTGTTTCTATTTCACAAGTTTTCATTCAGATAATATGTACTCTGAAACACAGCCTAAACACATTCACTTGAATTTACATGTTAGCTCTGAAGTAGGAAAAGACTGAAAAAACCCAAACTAAAATAGTTTAATAGATTTAATATAGAGAGAAATTATGAAAAAATGTGCTGGCTTTCAGCTACGTCCTATTTTTTTGCATCCAGTATGTCTTCCTATGTTGGCCATGTGTTTGTTCCATCCTCAAATTAATCAATATTTGCTTAGTGAAAAATACTGACATTATCCCCTTTTGAAAGACATTATCTACATTCACAAAATATGTTAGTCTATCTAACCCAGTGCTAAAATCTGTACAGAAAGGTTTCTTCTATTTAAAAAGTAATTTATTTCAGTTTCCTATGACTTCTTTTTACAGTTCAAATAAAATTCCTTTTCAATAACTCAGTCTTAAATTTAAATAAACATGTATATGCAAATAACTGTAGGATTTTTTTAAAAAGTTAGTTGAAAACTTCAGGTAAATGGGTACAAGTTTGTACACAGACAAGGCTTGATTTTAACTAGTACAAGACTAAACTCAGTTCAGCAAGATGAGCAATTTTAATTCCTGGGTAAAAGTGATCAAGTTTTGTTTACATTTACCAGGATACTCCTCCATATTTTAGGAGAACATTTGACTTGAAGAAGATATTACGTATATTATAGAGTGGGGAACCTTAAACTGTCCACTTAGAGTTCATGAAAGATAATTAAAGGAAATCTGTTTTTAGAACAGTATACTATATTGACTGTAAAAAAACTAGATTGAATTTCTCAAATAATTTTAGCTGAAGTGAAAAAGAAAAAAAGACCAGAAACAAACAAACAAAACACCTTAGGTTTTTCACACTATTACTATTATTTCCGTATTGTGTTTTGAGCTTTAAATCTAATTGGGGCTAGTCAAGTTTGAGTCCCTGCCAAATCTAAAGGGATTAAACTTCTCACCTTTCATAACGGGTGCTTTTACATCTGATTATAGAATATTACTCAGAGAGATCCTGTCCCTATTTCTATGGTGATGTTCTTCCTGTTTTGCAAAGGATAGTTCACTATATTCATTGTGAGAAGTTCTGACCTGTCTGTGCATTCACCAGTAACTTAAAAGTCATTAATTTTCTATACTTTTGGCTCAGTGACCATGTAATTTATTTTTCTTTTCCGAAGTGAGACCAGCATTAATGGAAAAAAGTAAAGAAATAGATCCTGTAATACTCAACAGCCTCATGAGTCAGAGAAAGAATGATCTTTAACTTGTGTTGAAATGGCCTAATACATGGCCAAGTAGCCATAACAGATTTTTAAGGAAGTTATTTCTTCTTGTTGCCTTTCATTTTGTGTATAACAAATATTGAGAGGCAATAAAGAACTGTTGGAGGAATAGAGGGAGAAAACACAGGAACAAAAGTAACTGACTCTACTGTCCGTTACAAGTATCTATTTCATAGGGAATGAAAATCTACAGTCTTCCATAACCTGTTTCCATTAGTTAGCCAGGCTCAATAACTAGGATGGAGAGGCATTTTACTCATAATATCTCATAACATGATAGTTATTCTCAAGAGTACAGTTCAAAAAATTCATTTTTGGGGAACTGATGTAAAATCTTCTACAACTAAGGCTAATTAATGAGGTCATTGAGTGAAACCAGTCTAAATCACTTTGAAGTTAACCTTATATTTCATTTGTTTTTGTCACAGATATCACAAACAAAATATTTTTTTAATTGAATGATTAAAAATAATAATTTTGGCTTGATCAGGGATGTTTGTTTGCTTTGTTGTTAATGCTTTTGTTCAGCAGCAGATATGTGTGCAGCTCTACTACACAGCTGAAGTCTGAATAACTAGATGGAGTAAGTAGAACAGGTGTAAGGAACTTGGGTGGTCAAAGTTTTAGACAAATGCACTGAGTATTGTTTATTTTAGCCCCTGAGACAAACTTCTTGTTTTATTTCTCATACATTTCTGCATTGCCTTCTGAACAAAAAGATTTAACTACACAGTTTACACCTTTTATTAATAACTGTCCTGGAAACATAAACATAATAAGCTAGTTTGCTACCACAGTTGTCTTCAGCTACAAGCTGGATATTGAAACAAAAATAATCTAGTGCCTGTAGGACTCTGTAAATAAATATAGGGATCAACTTAAGAGTCTTAAAAAAATGAGTGTTTTTTGTTCTCTATTTCTAAGCAGCTAGATAAATTGATTAGCAATAAAGTACAAGTTTTCCTAGTATAGAAGAATTTATCAAACTAGGGCATATATAGACAATGGTTAGGTCTGTAGCATTAGTTCTGTTTGGTTTGAGGTTTTGTGGAGGAATTTGTATTTTTTTAGATTGTTTAAATCAAAACTCACAGTGCTTTAGAAAAGAATCAGTCTGGGGATGGACTGAGTAGAGAGCAGCTCTGGGAAATGGGCCCTGTGGACAGCAAGCTGGACAGAAGCCAGCAGCAAACCCTGGCAGGAAAGATGACCAGTAGCATCTGGGGCTGGGTGAGCAGGAGCACCACCAGGAGATCAAAGAAAATTTTTATCCTCCTCCACACGTATTATGTTCAGTTTGGTGCCCTCCAATGCAGGAAGGACATCAACACACTGTAGTGGAAAAGCATGCTCTGTGGAAAAGCACTGAGCTGACCAGGGTGGAGTAGTTTCCCCATGAGGAGAGGCTGGGAGAGTGCAGGGAGGGGACTGTGAGGACACAGCTGCACTCTCCACAGTGGTTCATTGTGACAGGATGAGGGAAAACAGATATAAATCAAAACAAGAGATGTTCAGGCTGGATATGAGAAGAAACTTTTCTTGAAAGGACAGTCAAGTGCTGAGACACATTACCTGGAAAGGTCATACTGGCTCTGTCCTTGGATATTTTCAGAAGCTAACTAGATAAAACCCTCAAGATCTCATCTGACCATACTGTTAGCAGGAGGTTGGTTCCAACCTGAATTATACTATGCTTCTAATGAAAAGAATACAAGTGTGGACACTGACTATACTAGGATATGTAGAGAGACCTTATATTGAACTGCATTGTCATTATAATTTCCATAGAATTTTAATTATTTCTTGTATTCCCTAGTTAAAATGAACCCTAATTCAACTGTTAAGCAAATCTCTTTAATTTCTACTTGTAAGGCTCCTTATGTATCTTAAACAGTGATTCTTTAATGAAAATTGTACAAAGTGTTCCTACTGGTCCTGATCTGGAACCTAAAACCTGCAGTTGCCATAGGGAGCTAGTGTTACTGTTCTATGGTGTTTTCTCTCTTGCTTATTTTCTTTTTGTGACAATGAGATCTTTGACTTGCCTTGGAGTTAAACTATGCAAAAGTATTGTTTATTATAGAAAGCTCTGATATTTTAATGATTTTATACTGGAGTTGGGTACTCAAAGATAATTTCTAAAAGGTCATCTAACTATAGCATTGCAAAACCCCAGAATGATTGTTGTCCAGTAAAAGTTTACTTAGAAAAGTGTCTTGCAGGTTTTACTAAACTTTATAAGTAGGCTCTAAATCTACCTTTATTGCCTTCTTCCTAAACAGATGCTGCTATCTTCAAAGGTTGAAATTAGCATAAGTATATGCATTATAAAAAAACCCCAACCAACCAAAAAAAAAAACCCAACAAGATACACTTCTTATTGACAAAGAAATTATTATATCATAACTTGTATACCAGAATGTAGAAATCTTTATTAAGATTTAGGAAACCCATATGCCTGTAAGGCTAACTTTCAGGCTGCAATTTACCTTTAGAACATTTTTTCAGTAGTTGCCCATCTTTTAAATCAAATTAAGATCAGTTAAGATGAGTCAGGGCACGTAAAACATGGACAGACAAACAGGTTTTGTAAGGAATTTTCATAAGGATTTTGTCCCACCAAAAACCTTTTTATGATACACTGATCTGAGTGAGCCATCTATTAATAAATGTTTTAAAGAAAGAGACCTCTAGTACAATACAGTTCATCTTTTTCATTTGTGATGATTAAGGCACAAATGAGTCGAATGTAGTAAGAGAGTTGTTAAATGTTTGAAGAAAAAAGCTGTGCTGTAATATTGCTGCAAAATTTAAATTGGCTGTAAGTTTTGCTTAGGGGCAGGGAGTTTAAAGAACATCTGGAGATTCTGAAATAACCTGCATTCATTTACGTTATTTAAGTTGTAAAATCATATTCAATCTTGACCCACTCAGGAAATCTAACATAAACGTCCTGCTGATTTTGACAGTCATACAGCAAAAACACCCTCTAATGAGCATTTAATAGTCACCAAAAGTTCTGTATTAAGTACAAAGCCCTTTTGATTACTTATTCCACTAATTTAAAGTAAATGCTTTTACAGATGGCATCTGTTAGGACGCAGAGCGTGTGCTGCATTTATATGTAGTCATTGAAAATAAATTCCAGCTTTGGTATAAGGATCGTACAAAAAAGATCAAACGTGAAACACTGACTAAACATTTACTAGTGATATTTTAAAGCTCTTCATAAAAGCTTATCCAATGGCAGAATACAATACTCAAAGTATATAAAATAATTTAGAAATACTTTGGCAAATTATCACCTAAAGAAAAATGACTGAGACAAAGTAATTGAGCTCTTCCATTTTGTTTATCATCTTCCCTGGAGTGCAACAGTATTATATTTCTTTTTCCTTTCAAACTGTATTACTTTATGAATAAAGGAGAAAAAAAAAAATCATCACTTTCAGTTACTTGAGATTAATGGGAGAACAATAATAGCTGAGATTTAAATGAAAAAAAAGCAAAGAAAACTAAAGCAGTTATCTGCTTTTTTTGAAGAAGGATATGGGGAAACATTCAATTGTTTTTGTGCAATCACCAAGAATTTAATCAACAAAAGTCACGCTAAAACATGCATTCAAAAGTATTCAAATTAAAAGCGATTTTTGTCAGTCTACAAACATGTCCCAAATGAACTAAATATTTAATATTTTGATATTCTTGTAAAGAAATACCCTCTGCATATTTTAGAGTACTGAGATATTGATGGTATATTGATAAATAAAAACCCACAATATTTTTAAAGAAAGTGTAACTTAATTTAAATCCAAAGTATGTAGCTGTGCTTTATGGTTATTTCCAGTAGTTGCAGTTAAAACCTTTATGACTACTCCTTACAAGCTATTAGCATTATCACGGTGTATGTGTTGTCACATAGAATGTAGCAAGTTATACCTTCAGAATAAAATTATGAAAATTTTAGTGAAAAACTTTGTAATATAATATCAAGTTCTTCCAAGCGCTCAAGAAAAAAATAAATCTAATTCAAACATTAGATTGAGTTAAGAATCATCATCACAATTGTGAAATTATAAAGTTTTACTTGACTACTTGACCCTGTGTTCCAACATGAAGAGTTGTGGTTCTTGGCCTTGTCTCAACTCTGGGAAGAGCATACTATATGTTACATTCCATGGCCTTTTTCACCTGTTCATCAAGACCGAACTTTCTCTCACTTTGTACCTTACTGTGCACATAACGTGCACTTGCTTCTTAGTGAAAATAGGAGCATTGAGAAATGTGCATTTGTGTGTGTGTAATACCTAAGTAAAGTTTATCAAGTTTCATACCTTCAGATAGTCAGGAAATAATCAAGATGCTTACCTGAACCCAGAATATGCAAATATTCAGTTTAAATAATTTGAATGAGAGCTGTTTCCTTTCCCTGCTTTCAATACAACTACCTCTTCTGGAATGAAAAAAAAAAAAAAAGAAAAACAAAGAATAAATTATATTGTTATATTCGGATAGCAATTACTGCTACAGTCTTTATCTGTAATTTTTATCTTGTTGTAATTAGGATTAATTATTTGTAAAATAACACATATTAATTAGCACAGTTAAAATTGCAGTTACAGGCAACTCCAGAAATTATTGTTCTAGGACATTGTTGTACGTTCATCATGACAACTGAGCCAGGTAATCAGCCAGACCAAGTTAATGCAAAATTAATATTTCTTGCATTGTTAAGGAGAATGTTCTTTCCCATTAAATTTATTTATTGTGAGATGTGGGAGGCATTATTTACTGAAGGAGGCACAATCGAGGAAGAAGATGTTCTCTTTTCTTACTCATAAAGGTGAATAATGGCAGTGAAAGAGTTGATGAGCACACAAAAGAGCACTCTTATAAAGAAAATTTAACAGAAAACAACAGCCTATGTTTCATTCAGTTTCTAAGCAGTGTCCCCACAGTATGGTCCTGAAAAAGCTACATCTTCAGGGAACAAAAGGGTAACTCGATGCCCTTCCCAAGTCTATGTTTGGTCTTTATCAGTTTCATTTTGCTAGAACTATTTCAGTTGTAACAGAGTAAAGAACTTTTCATCCCTGTAGACTACAGCTTATACTTATTTTTCCATCTCTTTGGAACAATAACTTTCTTGGAACAAATGTATACCACAGGAACCCTATATTCATGAGCTGGTTTTATTCCGGCTACCTTTTTGTAAGGTGTCAGGTTCAACACAAGCTATTAGCAATAGAAGACCTAGCATACAGAAATGTAAACTCAGGTCATACAGCTAGAAGTTTCAGTGTTTTTCTCTTATAATTGATGATTGCACAGAGTAGATACAAGAAACCATGAACTTAGAACTTTATCAAATTTCCATTACCTCAGTATTAGATGTCTGCATCCTGAGTCATAAAAAGTCTTTATGTCTAAACATAGTTTTTCCCTCAATATTTTAGTAAAAAATGAGATTAAGTAAGTAGAATTAAAATAACTTAAAGCTAGTATTATAGGAGAATCAAGCCAATTATAAAAACCACTCTATATTGGGTTTATGTGGCAAGGTTTTGGTACTGGGGGGGCTACAGGGATGGCTTCTGTAGGAAGCTGCTAGAAGTCTGATAGAACCAATGCCAGCCAGCTCCAATATGGACCCATTGCTGGGCAAGGCTGAGCCTATCAGTGGCAGGGGTAGTGCCTCTGGGATAACATATTTAAGAAGGGAAAAAGTTGCTGTGCAAAGGCAATTGCAGACAGAGAGAAGAGTTAGAGTGTGTGAAAGAAACAACTGTGCAAACACAAAGGTCGGTGAAGAAGGAGGGGAGAAGGTGCTTCAGGCACCAGAGCAGAGATTCCACTGTAGCCTGTTACGAAGACCATGGTGAAGCAGGCTACCCCCCAGCAGCCCATGGAGGTTAACTGCGGAGCAGGTATCCACCCACAGCCTGTGGAAGTTAATGGTGGAGTAGATATCCACCTGAATTCCATACTGGAGCAGGCCCCTGGTAGGACCTGTAGAGAAAGAAGCCCACACTGGAGAAGGATTGCTGGCAAGACAAGTGGGGAAACCACACCGGAGTACTCTGTTACTGAAGGCCTACGCCCCATAAAAGGGATACATGTTGAAGTACTCATGAAGAACTGCAGTCTGTGGGAAGGATGGGTGTTGGAAAAGTTCGTGGAGATTCACAGAATTTTAGGGATTGGAAGGGACCTCAAAAGATCATCTAGTCCAATCCCCCTGCCAGAGCAGGATCACCTAGACCAAGTTGCACAGGAAAGCGTCCAGGTGGGCTTTAAACATCTCCAGAGGAGGAGACTCCACAACCTCTTCAGGTAGCCTGTTCCAGTGCTCTGTCACCCTCACTGTTTCCTATGGGAATGACCTTATGCTGGATCAGGGGAAGAGTGTGAGGAGTCCTTCCACTAAGGAGGAAAGGAGCAGCAGAAAGAATATGTGGTGAACTGACTGCATCACCCATTCCCTGTCTCCCTGGGCCTCTGAGGAGGAGGAGGAGGAACTAAAAACCAGGAGCCCAGGAAGAAGGGAGAGGGGAAGGTATATTTTAAGATTTGGTTTTATTTCTCATTATCCTACTCTGATTTGATTGATAATAAATTAAACTAATTTCCTCAGGTCAAGTTCATCTTTCCTGCAGCAGTAATTAAAGAATGACCTCTCCCTGTCCTTTTCTTAACCCACGAGCTTTTATTTGTATTTTCTTTCCTTTGTTCTGCTGAGGAGGCGAGTGGTAGAGCAGTTTTGGTGGTCACCTGGCATCTAGGCAAGGACAATTCACCATACACTCTTAAGGTATTAAGAGCAAGTAGAAAGTTTATGTGGAATAGAAACCAATACTGACTAGAAAATAAAATTACTGTCCTAGATGCCAGGAGGTGCAGGGATAACATTACTATTACAAAAAAAGTCAAGTCAGTACAACTCTGAAGAGGAAATTAATAAAAATAATAAAAGTTCTTTTCTATATAAATAAAAAGAGAACAAGTACAGACAAAAAATGTGGCCCATATTCAGACAGGATATAATAGAAAATAATCTGTATACTAAAACTTAAAAGTCTGGCTCACTTTTCAGTAAGAATAAAAATATATCATGTGAGGAAAAAGTCAGGTTCAATCATGAAATAAGTTTGTGAAATTAGAAATATATTTACCTCTTAGGTAAAAACAAAGTTTCAAGATCTCAAAGTCAAGGATATTCATATGATATTCACTGCAGAAAAACTGAAAAAGATGGCATGTGAAATTATAGATCCAGAAACAAGATTTTAAAATTAATCTGTCTTTAAAATGAAATAATAGTAAATTTAATATCAACATTTATTTAATGAAGATGTGATTGAGGAAACTGCAGGATAATTAACCTGATGCAAGACATGTGTAACGTTTTAGAGAAATTGTTGAAGTACATGATAAGTACAGGAAAGGAAATGGAAAAAGGAATATGTTGCAATATGAATTTACCAAGCTGCTTGATGTTAAGCTACCATCTTTATTGTCTAGTCATAAATATGCAAAAGGAAATAGGGAAGAGTTGGTTCATTACAATTTGTTCATAGTAAGTACATTATTATCAATAATAATAACAAGCATAATTACTATTCTAGTCTTTCCAAGACTGATGAATATTGTGAATATTGCCTGGATTCCTGAATATAACCTGGTATAAAAATGCAATCTTAATCATACAAAACAGAATGCACACAGTTTAATTTACATACCTGAAACTTAGGCATTCAGATCTGAGATAATCTGTTTAAGTTTCATGATACTCAAAGAAGAGATAAAGGATCTTTAGATGCTTAATAATCGTCTCCTAAGACAGGTGTATAGGGCAGGTCAGCTGAAAAGATCAAGGAGAGGTGAAAAACCTGGGTCCTCCATATTATTGCAAAAAGTAAGTCATAGCATAATTAAGCCTGGAGTTGGACTCTTGGGTGTTGTTTTACATCAAGGGATGGGGTGCTGCATTACAATCGTCAAACTGGAGATAGTCTAGAGAAAACCAAAAATAAATGATGCAGAAAGCAAACTGAAGTTGGCTAACTTGAAAAATAGGGGACTAAGATAAGACGACACACAGACTTCAAACGAATAAAAGATTTCTCAAATGCGAAAGGAAATAATTGTTTCTTTGAGTCCATGAAAGATAAGATTTAGTGATGAACCTACAATAAAACCCAGAAAATTCAAGCTTGAACTGTGGAACATTTTCTAATGGTTTAAGTAGAGATGTGTTAGAATAGATTGCCTACAGATGTTGTGGAATTTTGAAGAATTTGTGCAATTTGGAGATGGGGAAAATACCTAATGATACAGCTTCTCCTTTGTGAAAGGAAGCAGATGAACTAGATACCTTGAGATTCTTTACAGACAATATTACTTGAAGGGAAAGTATGTTGGTGAGATGACTGAGCCCCACAATATGATGCATTCATATTGAAGGTAATATTTTGTACTGTTTTTTCTCATAGAAAGAGGTAAAAAGTTCCTTACTCGACCCCACTGGTTAGACTTCACCTGGAACTCTATGGACAGGTGAGGTGCTGGGGCCCAAGTTGTGGACCCCAAGTTGGAGTTGACCTGTGGATAAGTCACAACCTAGGGGAATGTTTTGTTTTTCCTATTGGCTTCAGGTTCCAGAGGCAGAACCTAGCCCACCTGTGTCTTTGTGGCTCCACCCTCAACCAGGTGGTTGTGGTTGGGCTGGTGGGCAAGGCCAGGACTATTTCAACCAAGAGCCGATGAGTTGGAGAAGCTTTCTGTTGGGGCTGGTTGCATCTTGCTGAGCTCTCTTGGTGGTGTCCTTCCATGTGAAAGGACACCGAGGGAGCCAACTCTATCCACTGCATCTAGCAGGCAATGTTAGCACTGCTGTGGGCAGCAGAGGAGCTAGGTGCACAGGAACCTATGGCAGGATTGTTTGAAAGAAGACTTCCAAGGGGATGTTGCTGAGTTCATCATTGGCTATGTGATCAGACAATTGATAGCAGCATAAAATGATGATGGCTGAACCGGTACAACAAAAAGTTAGTTGCTGGTGTTCCTGAATGCTTATATGAGATGGGAACGAGACAAAGAAGCCCTACTAGGATTCTAGGACATTAAGGGATATTAAAGGTACACCTATGTAGAAAAGAACAGATATTTGGTTTATATTTACTTCAAATTGATGAGAAGTGACCTGGCTTTAGTCTGGAAGCTATTTAACCCAATTGTGTGACTGTGCAAAACTAAGGAGACCAAGTCACCATAGACCTGTTATCACAACTGGCCCCAAAAGGAAGAGCAGACGGGTCATTGCCGTGGGAGACCCTCTACTGAGGGGTGCAGAGGGGCCAATATGTCATCCTGACCCACTTCACAGGGAAGTCTTGACAAACTTCCTGCCCTAGTAAACCCCTCTGATTATTACCCCCTTTTAGTATTTCAGGTGAGTAGAGATGAAGTGGGTAGAAGGAGCCCAAAATCAATTAAAAAAGATTTTAGAGCCTTGGGACAGCTGTTTAAGGGATCAGGAACTCAAGTTGGGTTCTGCTCTATCCCTTCAGTGGCAATCATGAATGGGGAAGTTAATAAGAGACAACAGGTCAACTCATGGCTCCGGGACTGAAGTTATCAGAAGGGCTTTGGGTTTTTTGATCATAGCCTGCTGTGTGAGACACCTGGTTTGCTGGTGGCAGGTGGGATGCACCTGTCCCAGAGAGGGAAAAAGGATTTTGGTGCAAAAGTTAGCAGGGCTCATTGACAGGGCTTTAAACTAGATTTGAAGGGGGATAGGGTTGAAGCTGGGTTTGCACCAGTGGGGCAGTGCTCTAATACTAGAACTTATCTGAGATGCCTATATACTAGTGTGTGCAGTTTGGGGAACAAACAGGATGAACTAGAGATCTGTGTGCTATCTCAGGACCACAACCTCATTGCAATTACTGAGACATGGTGGGATAGCTCACANACCTGCATGGTTGGGCAGGGAGCTAATGAATAAACTTAAGTGGAAGAAGGAAGTGTATAGAGCATAGAAGGAGGGGCTGACCACTTGGGAAGAGTACAAAGAGGTTGTCAGAGGATGCAGGGGTGCAACAAAGAAAGCTAAGGCCTCCTAAGAACTAAACCTGGTGAGGGAGGTCAAGTACAACAAGAAAGGCTTTTTCAAGTACATTGGAGGTAAAAGGAAGTCTAGGGGAAATGTGGGGCCACTGCTGGGTGAAGTGGGTGCTCTGGTGACTGAGGATAGAGAGAAGGCGGAGTTACTGAATGCCACCTTTGCATCGGTCTTTACTGCTAAGGCTGCTCCCAAGGGTTCCAGACCTATAAGACCACAGAGGAAGTCTGGAGGAAGGAAGATTTTGCCTCAGTTGAGGAGGATTGGGTTAGAGAGCAGTTAAGCAAACTGAACATCCACAAGTC
>VYZX01033859.1:4174-33989 GCA_013401335.1 Brachypteracias leptosomus
TGCTACAGTCTAGACATCTCTTCTCAGTTTAGTTTCCTAGGTGAGGAAGGAGTTAGTGTTAGGAGGAGATGCTTGCAATTGTCAGAAAGTAAATTTAGTGTTGTAATTGTGCCATGCTGAGATAGACTGAAGTCGTACAAAATGAAAGGGACAAACCAGAAAAACAAGAGGTTAAGATGTCAAATTCCCCAACTGATTTTGAATGAAAACCAGAAGTATGCTTTGCTTTATAATCATGATTCAGTTCCACTACCCCCGTCCCCACCCCAACATTGACCATATTCATTCTATTGAAATATGGAAAACTGAAAATTCATTTTGATATTGTAAGAGGGAATAAAAAGGGCTGAAGGATTAATAATAGAATGTCAATGTATACATGTAATCCAGGCTTGAACCTGAGGGCAGTCCATTCAAGAAGTTGAACGACATCTGTGTGTAATTTAATAAATGACTGTTGTAACACAAGTGGAGAAGCTCTCAAACACATTGTTTTTGTGTTGATTTCTCAGTTCAATTACTGTAAACAAATAATGTAATGTTATAACAGTCACTGAAATAAATCTAGCCTAAAAGGGTTGCAAAAAGGTCGGAAATATCAAAGCCACATTTGTCCATAATTCAATGATTTGATGCCAGAGTCACCTAAAAATAAAAGGCCATCCTTCTATGAGCATATCAGTAGCAAGGTTACCATTTTCAAGAGCTTAATGACAACTTTTAGCTGGCAGTTAAAAGAAGATTTTTTTTTCCAGCATAAATGTTCACAAGTTACTGTACACACAGAAAATCTTAGCAACAGGTAGAAGTTAAATGCATTAATTGGTAGGCTTTTATTTCTATCTACAGGCACTCCTATGAAGAGCTGGATTTACAAATAAAAGATAGATGAACTAAACAGTAGTTTAAAATTAAGCATTTTTTTTCCCCATTTGGAATAACCAGATTATTCATTAGATAATAAACCAAGTTCCTATGGAAAGTCCAATTCCAGGACTTAACACAGTGCTCCAAAATATTTTTTTTTTCCCCATTCTGCCTTTCCCACAGACTACAGCTGCTTTCTTGTATTAAAAAGGTTTTGTTTGCTCAGTAGATCTAGATCTCCATGTGCCTGATTTTCATGCCCTTTCACCCTAGATTTTTCCTAAACCTCTTGCATAATTTAATTACTTTACATCCCCAGCTTTTTCAGCAGCAGCAGTCTTCACTCCTTCCCACAAGCTAGCCCAGAGCAAAGCGTTAGGCTGAGAGGACAGGATGCAGCTGCCTCTAAAAGCCTGTCAATGATGCTTCTTTTTAAGCCACTGAGAACTGCTAGTACAGCTGCACAGTGAGGTGGATTTACACTTTATACTTTTTTTTTTTCCTATATAAGAAATTTCTCAAAAGCTGCATAGAATAATGAGTTAACTGCTCATGCATGAAGGCAAACGAAGATACTGCCTTATGCTTAATGGCATCCTAGGGAGAGCCCTGCATTTTAGAGCCAGTTTGTCTGGGGAGACATTGTCTAGGTCAGATGCTGGGGTTATTCTTTACAGGGAATTTGATGAGATTCTTAGCTTTGGATGTGACAGTCTTAGAGGAGGAACAAATTTGACTTAGCATTAAATCTACAGCTTGTATCTTATTTCCTTTGAGCACATAATTCCTTCAATCTTGATGTCTCACACAGTACCAGTAGACTGCAGCAAAGCAGTTAATTTGGGGCTCTAATTTATGAGTTATGATGCATTTCCACATCAGTGCAGATTTTTTTTATACAGAGCAGTAGCTGGTGGCCTTAGTGACCAGTGTTCCCCCCGTTCCCAGCACTCCTCTTTTCCCTGCAGGCTCCATTAGTTACTAGCTTCATCCAGTTTGAGAAAAGAAAAGGCAAGGGAGCCAGCCTGGCAANTGCTTCCACTTTCCCTTTTTCTGTTTCTTAAAGTTGTAGCTGTCATCTACATGGCAGCTGTGCCTGGCTGGAGGAGGGCAGCGAGGGCAGAGGAAGACCAAGGCAGTAACAGCAGCAAGAGAGGATGCTGCTGGATGTTTGTTGCTGTGGTTAAAAATGCCAAATTAAAAACATATCTTAACATTGCAAATGAAAACAAGTAATTGTGGCCTTTCTGTAATTTCCAGCTAGGCTGGCTACAAAAGAATCAAACATATATTTGATGGGATAAAGAACATCTGTCCAAATGACAGTCAGGAAGAGTAGGGGTATGGTTTGGTAATTATGACTTAAATTATATTTAAGTCATAACACAGATATATGGGAAGAAGCTTGAATTGCCCCCACCCACATTCCTTCAAAACTGAAGCCAGATTTTCAAAACTGAATTCTCATCTTGAAAAAAACAAAAAATCATGGGCATGTGAGTGAGTTTTGTAAGGAATTGCAAGCAAAGGACTGTATTAAATTATCTTAATTCCACAATATTATTACTCTAAGAGAATCTATTTGGATTTCTGTTTACAAATTTATGTTTAATGCAGTTATGTTTTTCCATATACATAATGTTAAATTTTTCATTATTTGTGTTCTTGTGCTACTGCTTGTGATGTAGAAAGCCACCACTTTTAAATAGAATAACGATTTCATAAAAAAAACTCCTATTGCAGAGATCAAACCCTTTGCCTTGTAAAAAGGCTGGAGAAAACATTCACAGAATGATTAAAAGGTCTTTGAAAATGTAATTCTAATAATCAAAACCAAATTAAGTACCAGTTAACATGATTATGTGCTTTAAAAAGTAAGTATAAAGTGTGAAACCAGAAACTTCATATGATGTAAGTTCATAAAAAGGAGACATCAAAGAAACCTACAACTATAAAACGTTAACAAAATATTTGGAAAATGAACTTAAGGTTGTACTGCAGGTGATTAGAATTCATTAGAAAATTCTTTAAAAGAGATATTCTGACTCAATTTTAATGAAAACACTTGCTTTGGTGGCTTTAATAAATTGAGATTTGTCGGTAAGAAAACATGAAATGTCAGATGCTCAGGCATGATAGAAAATATCACCTTTCAAACGCCCGGTGGAATTGCAGAGTAGCTACTAATCTGTTACATTGCCAGTATTGGGAAGTGATTGCTGTGTTTCCAAATGTCATCAGAGTAGTTTGAGTCATGCCATACACAAGTGAATTTTTGAATATTTTTATGAGCTTTTCCAAACTGGGTTCCTCTGGCTTTCGCAATTCTCTAAGCCATAGTTTAAATACCTTGCAAATTCATTGAGCATTTTGGGCTAAAGGACTTTAATCACTTAAATCACAGATTATGTGGGCTTGTTCAGCACTTAGATGGGAATGAAATCCTGAAAACTCTTGATAGCTATCATTGAAGTCCTAGTGTGCCAAAATATCTGCTGATAAAACCTCCAACACTGCTGCATCAATATATGCATACAGCTGTTCATGTACTGAAGCTTCTGGCTTGCTAAAAGCTTTGCCTTTTGCTTGTGGTATTTTCAAAGCAAACATTCTTCCTTCTGGGCCCCCTTCATGTCAGCTTTCTCAGGAAGAAGACAGACTAAGGCTCTACTCATCTGTCCAGAGAGCCTGTCACTAGTGCCTCTGCCCAGGATAAAGTATGCATGCTTGTATGGAGAGGGAGAAATAGCATTAAAGACATGACTCCTACTCCTTTTGGAGCACTTGACTCCAGAAGGGGAAGGGAGTGTGCTAGGAGACAATACAGACTCAAGTAAGGTGACATACTATTTGAGAGGTCGGATTTATGCATCCCCTTCCCTTCTCCTTCCTTCTGATTACTTTCTGTATCTCCTTGTTCAGGCTGCTGGCTTTTGCAAAGCTATTCTCAAACACTTAAAGTATAAGGAAAACCTTACAGCATAACACAGACCTACCCAGTCCTGCAAGTGGATGTCAGACAGATATGTCACCACAGGGTATTGAAAAGGTTTAGTCCGTCTTTTTTTTATCCTGAGCTAATTAGCACTATGATTAGAAGAGTGGCTGCAGGCCATTACTTGCAGTGCTGTTTACCAGTGGTGGAGTTAGACCAATGTAACAATAGAAAGTATATCCTTCACCATTAAGCCTCCTGTGAAAAAGGTAGATTCTACTGGCATCTGGGAAAAAAAAAAGCAACGTCCCTTTTCATGGATCAGCAGTGAGTGTTGTTCTGGCAGTGCTAGATCAGACAGTGAACCTGCTGAGAAAGCACTGAATGGGATTTGTTTGGACATCTGCTTTATACAACTACCCAGGTATAAGGGAAATGGTTAAACCTTTCAAGTTTGGTACAAAGGATTCCCAGAAGCAGACAGCACTAGGAAAAAGGCTTGAGTTTCATGTACAGCAGTATTAATTTTGGATTGCTCTTTTTATTAATAAATTAGGTGTTCAATAGGATGAAGGATTTTCTTCTTTCAAGGAGTTGGTATATACTTTTGTTTGGAACAGATCAGAAATGTGATTTCACAGAGGAAATGTAATCTCATTTTAAATATTTACAGAATGCTAATTTTATGCTTACACATTGGCAGAAAAACAGAATGGCATTAATTAGTCTGAATTATTTTCTAACATAAACACGTTCTTTTCCTTTTGCTTGGACTACATTAGTAGTCCAACATTCAGACCCGTTCTTTGGCCCTTAGATAATGTAAAACAGTTTGCACACATATGACTAAATTCTCACCAGTTCTTTAATCCCCTTTAAAAGTGGCTGGCTTGCTTTGTAAAATGTTTGCCTACATAGATGTTAGAAAAAATATGGCTTTATACCATACTTTTAACTACAAAGACTCTTGAAGCATTGAGGTGGGTTATACAAGAGGCTATGAAATATCTATTTCTGCAAGTTTTTCAGTACTGGTTAGCTTAGGCAGGTAGCTACTAAGCATACTTAATCATGCCTCATATTGGGAAGAGGGACAAGCTGATGTCCTGAGGTTCTATCAGTGGTAGCTTTCTATAATGCTGTGATGTTAGGATGCTTCTTTTCTGGCAGTTAAGGTATGTGTGGAAAAATATTTTGCAAGTTTCTCGTACTGAGTAACAGTTCCTAGTTTTTTTATGCTCACTGACATGGACTTCCAAAATAGTGAATTTTCTTTTTCTTTTCATCTCAGAAATACTGATATTACAAGAGATTCCTTTGGGTATTTTAATACTGAGAATTGCTCTATACCTAGAAAAAGATCTATAATCATGGATGAAGATTAATTTTTACGTAGCAAAAAAGAAATTCAGAAATATACCGCACAGTTTTCTTTGATGACTTAAGACTGCCCAAAAGAATATTCACTATTCACATAAAATCCTTACAAATAATAAATGGCTGATGGATCCTTTACAACAAAAAGCCATATAAACATTTAATTTCATATGTATTCAGTATAACTGTTTCTGATCCATAAATTGAACTCTCTTAATGTCTTAACTCCTCTTCATGCTTCCTCCTCCACACACGTACATAGACTTTTACATAGGATTGTGTTGTGGTTTAAGGTTTGGGGAAGGGGAGGGACAGGTGGAGCGGCTATTCCACTCCCCTTCCTGCCACACTCTATAAAAGGACACAGGAAGTTCCACTCGCCCCCTCCCTGCTGGAATTGCTGCTGGCTCCAGGAGGTTCTGTGGCTGCTACAACTCCAGGTGGCTCGGGAGAAATCCAACAACATCCGAGGATCGGTGTTGTATATATTTGTATATATACCTTCCCTTGTTACCTCTGTATATTTCCCTTCCTCTGATATCCCTTTTGTTACTCCCTGTTAAAAGTTGTGATCTTAATTTTCCAATTTTGTGTGAGGCCTTTCTTCCTCCCCTGGGAGGGAAGAGGGGAGGGGGAAGAGGGGTGAAACTAATTCTGCTCTGTGGGGGTTGCCCTGAGCCCTAAATGGAGACAGATTGTCTCAGGATACACAATACTAGGAATAAAAACACTGTTACTCTCCCCTGAAAGTTATCAATATTTTGGGATGCAACTAATATGAAATAAGTTACATTTTTTTGGTGAATCATCATGATTTACATTTTCCTGTTTTACAGAAAGATTTTTTGAAAACTCAGTTATAGATTCAATGAAAAAAAAAGAGTCCTTGGAACCCTACCCACCAAATTTCATCAACAAAACCATCATTAAAAGTGGTTTCATTTTTGTGTTAGTTAAACATCTGACGGTTTCTATTGCAGCATCTCTTCTGTGAGCATAAAAAGCTAGAAGCTTATCAGATGATGTTTAGTGTTTATAATGCATTTTTCAGGACAGATGTGCTTGTAAAATTACCAAATCATTCAGTTATAAACATAGTCAAAATGAAGCTTGTTATCTGTGTAAAGGAAACTGACTCCCTCCTCTCCACAGTTCCTAGGACACAGACATTATTACTCCAGTTTAATGGATGCCACTGTTGTTTGTGGATTGTGACTACTGGTTCCCCCTGCTTTTTTGTTCTTTGGTATGTTTATTTATAGGGGAGTTATGAGACTGTGATTGAAGTTGGAAAAGACGGTCCCCTTGGGCTTGAAAAGTGACTGACCCCAATCAGCAGGGCTTGTTGTCAGTGATGCTGGAATCTTTTCATGAGTGAGTGGAAAGTAGTTTCCTGTCAAGTTTAGTTAGGATTGGGTTTTTTCCTTTTTATTTTTTTTTTCCTCCAGCATAGACAATCTTTGGTTTTATGTACACTGTGATTCCTGTGTTGCCTTAAAGATACAAAGAAGAAAGCGTGTGTTTGAAATACAGAGACTATTACAGCTAAATTTTGGTTCAATGGAGTTGTCACGTAAGAGCTTTCTATGCATCAAGAGATAGATTTCTTCAACAGCGAGTCCTGTCAGGGACCCTTAAAAAATACAGACATATGATTGAGTTTCCCATCCCAGTCTGGTCTCCTTTATCTTCTGCCTCTGCAGTTTGAAACTAGCCTTGATTAAGTCTTTGCGCAATATGTTGTACAGATGATATGTGAGGCTACACAGGTAGAGAGTAGAGAAGTGTCTGATGATGTTGTGGTTGGATGAAGGAGTAAAGAACATGCCTTTGAAGAAGGACATTTTCTTCATTCTTCAGTGAAGCAGCTGAAGGGAAAAAAAAACCCCACAACAAACCCCCTTCAGTTTTCCATACTAGGCAACTAATAAATGTGACTTTAGGGTTGTGGTTGCTTTTTTTTCCTTTTTTTTTTTCTTTAATTTGATGAATAAGTTTGCAAAAAATTTACTTTAATTGAGGGGATTGGAACCATGTTTGACAAGACATTATTATCCCTTTCTGAGAATGACTTCTCATTTCTTTCCAACATTCCTTCTATAAAGAATCCATTTTTCTTTGCAATATTTTTCTCAGTATGGTTGTCTGGCATTGACCCTTTACATTTGGCAGAATTGAGCAGATACAGTTCTCAAGTAGCCATTTTATTTCTGGATGTTGCTGGCTTTTGTTCCTTTTATTGTTCCAGTGGTGAATGACTGTAACTCCTGTCATTTTCCCCCTCTAAATTCTGCTTTAGGAGAAAGGAAGGAAATTACTGAAGGAGAATGACATTTTTTACACTTACTTTTGATGGTCAGAAAATTTATTAAAGTGCTGTTCTTGACAGGATGGTTTCAATTGCAATTCAAGCCTGGCCTCAGATCTGTGCCAGAGCCTGGATCTGATCAGGACAGAGGGGGGTTTTGCCCAAAACCTTCTCACAGTTCCAACTACATCAGCTACAATCACAGTTTCCTGTTTTTGAAGATTGTTGTCAGACTTATTACATTAAAGTGCTCCGAGTCCAACACTTCTCTGTCTCAAAGTGCCAAGTGTTAATTATCAGTAAAAGTATTTAATTAGATACCACCTTGCTAGTAGTGATCAGCTGCAAATCCAAGGGACAAGATTGAGATCTGAGATTCTTGCTATATAAGGGTTGAAGGTTTTTTTCAGGATTTTGGCCCATTGTCACCAGGAATTGTGCTGCCTTATGAAAAAGCCAAAATACTGCAGTATGTCAGAGGATTGCTTTTGTTTCCTACAGATCTCAAAGCAACTGCTTCTCTCTCTCTTTGTTTGCTACCTTTTGACACGCTTACAGTGAGGAATGATTGAATATCTGATTAACATCACATAAGAAGCATTTTTGCCCAGTTTTCTGACGAGATTCCAAACCAGTCCAAATCCCTTGAGTCTTATGCGGGAGGTAATCCCACGATCCAATGTCAGCATAATCCCCCCAAGACAGCTTAAATATTTGTAGTTCTTTCTTAAATCAAGAAATCCCTTGAGGTTTATACCAATCCCAATTTAAAAAATGACTTGACCTGAAAACCCCAGAGGAATGTTTGAATGAGGTTGTCTTGCCTCTGGCTTCTTGGCCAACTTGCTCTAATAAGATATGAATGAGATATACAAGGTCATAATTTATAATATGATATGAAAATTATGCATCCAGTGAAAGGCTAAGGGGAAAAATAAGGGATGGCAATGACAGAAGAGACAGCATTTATTGTGATTACTAGAAGGGGGCCTTAGTGGGCTGGGATTATTGTACTTTAAGTGAAATTGATTTTGTTCATGATTTGATTTTAATCTAGTTTAGATGAATCAAATTCTACAAGGAGCAGATATTTAATTTAGTACATTAGGATGAAAAGGACATCAGTTCAGAGAAGTTTAATGCACATGATGTGATAAAAGCAGTATCTGATTATGAGAGGGTTTTTTATAGTAATTCCTTGTTATTTCATTACTCCTTGAATATTTTTTTTCTCTCCACATAATATTTTTATTAAATCCAGCCAAGATTCTAGTCTCTTTAATGATATTTAGGCTGTCTGAGCAAAAATAATAATAATAAAAATTCAAGGAGGACAAGGAGGAAGACAGAATTCCAGACTTGCCACACTGATTTTTCCTAGAGATCTACTATTGGAACAAACAGAAGATTCTGGCTTGCCTCTGGGGCACTTGCTGCAGGTGAGCTCTTTTGCAGAACGAGTCACAGCTGTCTGTTACAGACTGCAGTTGTAAATAGAGAGTCTGTAGAAACAAATCTCCTCCAATTTTCCAGTCTACTGTTTTCTGATCCAGGGGAGTTGGAATGCTTTGCAATTTGGAAGAAGTTGGTTGTCGTTGAAGAGAGATCTCCTACACTTTAGCAGTCAGGACCAAATGGGTCTGTTTTCTTAGGGTAACACCAGAGCTGGGATAGCCATTCATGCTGAGAATGCAGACAAAGTTCAGATGATGTTAATTATTATATAATAATTTATGTGAAAATATTCCTCTCTCTTTCTCTCTTCCCTGACATCAGATTACTAGTGGCGTCTTGTTAGAAGAAGGAACTACTGTTGATTCACTGTCTTCTTTGCATCTTTTTAGCACTCTTCTTTGGGTTGTTGTATAAATCAGAGAATTAGTTTCCTCGCTGAGGAATATTTGGATGTTTTGTGAACAAATCTTTTATAATTTTAAGAAAAATATTTGCTGCAATGGAAAGGGCTTTCTATTACCATCTACATTCACAAAGATCAGCATGGTTCACAGTGATCTGCATGGGAAAATAATAAAAAGGAATCAAAGGAGAATTCTTACATCATAGATACAGGACAGGAGTTATCAGAAAAGCATTTTAATACATCAGTCTGGGTATGCTTGATTGTATGTCACCTTGCTGCTCTTGCTTGTGTTAAAACAAATTACAAGTGTTTATGCCCTCTTTGTAAAAAAATATAATTAAGATTTTTCATTTTCTGAAATATTTTCCAGCAAAAGGCAAAAAAAAATAGAGGAGGCAAAAAAAAAAAGGGGGGGGCCCCATATGGACCTGTGTCTAGAGGATGGGACCTTCCCTTTCAGTGCTTAAATCTAATAATGTTTCTCAGGGAAAGCTACACACTTTTTGAAGTCCCCCTTCTGTATAACAAGTTGTTCCAATTTAAAACCAATTTAGTTAAACTGGGACACTGGTGGATAATTGTCAGATGCCTCTTGTTTGAAGACAGAATTCACTCTAGAGAAATCTCTGGAGATGGGTTTACATTGACGTAAATGAAATTATGATTTAAAAGAGTGTACACTATCTGTAGAGAATACATTGGATTTCCCTCTTATTATACTGGCTTAAAGCTGTACCTATCACCTATTGCCCTGGTCCAAGAGCTGCGGTCATTGTGGTTCCCCATCAGAGACTGAAAGTCACCATAGGAGCCATTTGAAGGACACATTGAGAATGTGGTCTGGCACGACAGAGAGAGACATTGTTTTCCGTTCTGGTTTGGAAACTAGGCTCCTTTTTGGAACATCCAGTAAATAGCACTCCCCGAGAGCATGATGAATCAGCAAAAGTAGATGTTTTGTATTTAGTATCTTATAAAGACACTGTGCCAATGAGTAGATGTATTGTTCCTTTCTGTCCTTAAATACTTGCGTGCTGTAGGCAACAAATGGAATTTTAGCTTGTTGTTTTAAAGTACAATGCCTTTATCAATCTACATTGTTTTCTTTTCTGTCATTGACTAATTGGGATTGGCAAAAAAGGCTGTATTGTTTTGGATCACATGAAGTTCACCTGAGGTTTGAATGAAGCAGTGTTAGGTATGGTAAGGGACAGAGCATTGAGTTTGGTCCATGCCTTATCAATAATCTTGGATTTCTACCACCTACAACAACTATAGTTTCACTCCATCTCTTGTTTTTTCCTTGAGATGCTGGGAGTAATGAGAATTTTGTTGTCATTTCTGGCTGAAAGTCCTATACTGAGATTGCATCAGTTCATTTAGCAAGAGCTTTTCAGGGACCTACTGGCAGGAATTAATTTCTTTATTTTGGTCCTTCCATTTTGTGGATTCAAACCAAAAAGCAGTCTTCAGTGAAGGAGATTCTACTCTTATATCTGTTTAAAAATTACCAGAACATGTTATACTAAGGAATCAAATTTTCTTTATATGTAAGTGTATTTTAAATTTGCTGAAAGCTTTAAAACATCTTATTTCACATTGCAATGCTAACTAATGTGTCTTTTGGAAGAGTAGGGAAAAAGGGAACAAAGTAAAAATGAAAATCTGGACATTGCATCGGTGAGATAAAAGATTGAGTAGATTCTTTTTTTATAATATCATATTTCCTAGATCTTACAAGGCTTTAAACTGCCTGAAACTGTGAAGGGCTATATTCAATGTCACAGATGTGCGCGGGAGAATGCAAACGGGTTGACATGTACTTGTCAGTGTCAGCTGAGAAAAGAGCTGGCATGGATTGTTTGGTGAAACAATGAAGGAGGTGGTGTCTCCGGGACAATAGCATTAGCTGGCGGAGCAGATGGACTGCTAGCTTGGGAGGTCTAACTAATCCTCTATCAGAACAATGAATATGAGTTTATGCTTTACTTGGCTAAACTCCACTAAAGTGAAACAAAAATGTGGATGTATCGAGAATCTTGAGTAAGGGCCATCAAGTGCAATAAAGGCTCTTTGAAGTGTTACAGAATGAGTGAGTGTATCAGCACAGGGTTTCATTACTGTTAAACAATTGGAGAAAATTTACTCGTAGGTGAAGTGGTAACATCATTTCTTGAATAAAGAACCTTTCACTAGGAGAATGTCTTCAGTTCCTTATAACTTTGCCAAAATTAAATTATCTGACATTTTCCCTTGCCAAGATCTGCCTAGGCTCAGATTTTTGAAAATGTCTAGAGGCAAAATATATTATTAAAATAAAATTTAAAAACAACAACAACAAAAAAAATCCAAACACAAACAACTCTCTTGTAACTTTTTATTAGAGGAAACTCGGTGCCTCTGTGCTTTAGAAAATGAACCCAGAGTTGCTAAGAGTGTATCTTTTGCTCTTTCTTTGGGAAAACCACCCACATTTAGTTGTCTTATACACATTTAAAAATACCTCAGTTTGCCCTGGCTCAGTAGCAACATTAGCATTTGGCAGCTAAAGTCTGTGATTTGTGTCTGAATTGAGCTTGCTTTATCTCTCAGAAATCTCTGATACGACCTGGCTGCACATGAACCATCCCTAAATAGCTACATCCATGCATGTCAGGGTGAGAACTTCTTTTCTTCCAATATTGTATTCGCAGAGGGCTCTTGTTCTTCACAGGAAGATTCTCTTCTCTGTTTTCAGTATTTGTTCACTTGATGTCCAAGCAGAACTGAGAATTAGAGTCTGGCTTGGTTGCATTGAAGTGGGGAGCAGGCATGGAGTAGGAAATGGAGGAGTTGGAGGGGAGGGAGACCTCGGTCAGCAGGAGGAAAGGATGGCAGGAGCCAGCTAAGAGGCATAGGGTGGCCCATGGGTGGTGCTGACTCAAGCTGCAGCTAGGCAGGAATGTGAAAAGTGGAGATAAGAGCAAAAGTGATGAATGATATTGGCAAAGTAAACAGGGTTTATGAATCTAGGAGAATAGTAGCAAATACTGGACAGGAACGGTCACTGAGGGAAATGTAGATAGACAAGTCAATGAGAAGCTCAGAGTTGGAAAAGATCTATGAGCTAGAAGCTCAGAGTTAGAAAATATTCATGAGGGCTAATTGGAAGGCTAGAAGCTTGCTTCTGTAGGATTACTCTGATATCAATGGTGAGAAAGCCAGGTCAGCTTGCTGTGCCAGATACGCTAAGTCTCCCTCTTCATTGGCTAGAAAGGAAATTTAGGAAAGAAAATTTTTTAATGTCTGAGGTTATCTTGATGACACATGACTCGAATGAAGCTTTCATTTCAGCAAAGGCTTGCTCATTCTGTGTTTCAGTGACACAGTGACAGCCTATGATGCACCAACGTGCAGAATGCCTTGCACTTGTGCCTGCAGCTGAGGCCAAAGGGTATTTGTTTGGAGCCTGTGGGAGGCTGTGCCGTGCCAACTGATGGAAAAAGCAAGACCCTGGAGGTCTGAAATTTATTTCACACTTCTCTATTTTTGGTTTTGGCAGAATGCACATCATCTTTCTTTTGTGAAATATGCCCAGCAATGCTACTGCACACTGTACAGTGATGTTGTATTGATAAATCCATTAAGATTTTGAAAGAACTAAAAAGCTGTAGTGGAGGAGAATCAAGAACCCTTGAAGAAGTTAATATTTTGGTATCAAGTCATGATTTGGACAGCATGCTGGAAAGGGTGTATGGTGTATTCACTGAATAGTGAGGGTAAAGTAAGCACAGAATAGCTGCTATTTAACAAGCAGTGCCTGGCCTGTGCATTCAGTGAGAAGAAATAGCAGATGTCATGTACAATGCTTATATACACAGAGGGGAAAAGAGAACAGAAAAATTGTTATTCTGGCATTCCCTAATTTCTGATTGTCTGATTTTGTGGTGTTAACAGTCTGCTGTACTATTTCTGCAGTGCAGCTTTCACTAATGTTCAAGCTAGGCCTACCTACTCATTTTCCTTACTTCAGAAGGCTTTCTTAAAAAAACAAAACAGCAAAAAAACCTACCAGAAATCCATGCTTGCTGGGGAAAGGTTAAATAACTCGAGTCTTTTTTCTGTCTACTTTGCTAATCTGGACACCATGTTAGATTCACAGTTGCCTATGAGGTTATCTACCCAGTTGAAGCTCAGAAGAATTTTCAATGACACTCATTTGTAGTAATACCTGTTGGGGGAAAAAAAGAGCTTGTGCAATTACAACTTCTCTTATAGCCATTGCTTATCTGAGTCTGCCTCCGAGTCAGAAGCTTTTCCTGGCTTGAGCAGTGCAGTGAAGAATGACTCTGCTGCCAACAGAATGGAAACTCAAAATGAGATTGAGTTTAAATCCACAGCTGGGACTTGAACACTTGGCACTAGGAATCATAAGGTCATTGCAGTAAGACAGGGAGTGTTCATGTGTAATGTGTAAGAAACACATCTGGCTTGCCAGTCCTCACTGCAGATTTTCACTATGTGTTATATGTGTGCTGTACAATAGATGCCCATCTTTTCAACCTGCAAAAAAACCCCAAGTCTGTATGATTTTTTTTTTCTTTTTTTATGGTCAGACAAAAATATTTACCTGAAGTGAATATTAATTTATTAGAGTTGTCACTTCCAACAGCGGAAAATGGATTTTCATATTCTTTTTCACAAATAAAAGACACAAAATGTCCTGTGAAATATGATTACATTGCTTAGGATATCAAAACTCATATAAGTGAATGCAATTGTTTTTTCTCATTTTTTGGTAAAACATTATTTAGGATTTGTGTATATCTTTAATGCCTCGCATATTCAAGATTACATGCCCAGTAAAGTTATTAACAATATTAAATTCATAAAAAAAAAAAAGGATTGTTTGCAATGGTAAAGCTATAGTAATAGATAGCTACAGTCTTACAGATTTTATTTTCACTGTTTATTCCAGGTTAGGTGTGTTACCTTGCATAATTCTTGATAAATTCAAATAACCAAAAGAAAAAGTTCTTCTTTTTAAAGAGTCAGTGTGACCTCTGAAACTAGAGGTGCATATTAATCTTACAGCCAATAATCTTGCCTGAAAAATACATAAAACGCATTTTAATAGAATCAGAGGTAATAGTTTCTTGCTGTGAAGAGAAGGTGAAAGCTTCACTCACACAGAAAGCATCCTGGCTCCAAGGGCCTAGGATAAACTTGGTGCTGTACAGGGAAACAGGCATGGGAGCAGATTTGGAAGTCTGCAAAGGACTGGGTTTGAAGGAATAGAAATAGAAATAGATTAGTCTGGTGGAGAATTTATTAATGAGGAAAAAAAACATTTAGTTAACGTTATTTATATGCTCTTTGTAACTTTTGTAATTATTAATGCACTAATCTCCTAGACATTGAACATGTTTTGTCTGCTGATAAATATGACAGATTTATCAGAGATTAGATGTATATACCTTTAGATACAGTTTATAAACTATACTTTCAGACATTTGAGTCCTCACAAGAGAGAGCTGTTAAATGCCCTAAGCTTTGAAAAACAGAGCTCGCATGGGATAATTGAAATGCCAGACATAAAGCCATATTAAACTGGGCTTCATCAGTTAAGCCTCTCACAGAGCTGCATGTGCTGTATAAAAACTAGCAAACCAACCAAATGGTATTCTAACTTTCACTTTCAAATGGCACGATTGATTGCTTTTTTATGGTAAATGGGGAAAAAATAGGATACAATAATGCAAAAAATGCACACCAAGGATGCACTAAATGTGTGAAGAAATCCATAAGAACTACAAAAGGTATAGCTGAAACCTCTTAAATAGAGTATTAAAGAATGGAATCCAGATTTGGGAATCTTTTAGTTCAAGAAAAAGTTCAGTCTGACCTGGATGTAAAACAAATCCTTTTGCAATTTGCTGAATCAAAAATTTTAAAAAAAAAAGTTTCAAGAGTGCTGGCACATAGTGTTTTGAATTTAAATAGTCTCCATGCCGTTGCTCAGTGAAGCTGGCATTCTTGACAGACCAGCAACTTCAGTTTAGTGATCAGCTACTTTAGGGTTTAGGATCTGTGCCTCTGATAGGATACTTGAGGCTGTCCCCATTGCTGAATGGGAGATAAATACAGTGAGAATTGGACCTCTCAGCACTTTCAGTCTCCAGGCTCTTTCACAGAGCACCCCTGGCATGACTAACTGCCCTGATGGGAGCCCTTAAAACTCTCTGTTGGATTCATCAGCAGTTCATCTATTGCAGCAGGCATGGACCCACATATTTTTTGGGGTCAATGAGTACACAGTCCAAGGAACTCCTCAGGGAAGCTGAATAGAACTCATAATATAAGGAAAATGTCACTTTTAAGCTACTTCCTTGTCATTTTTTTTCTTTTACTATAGTGTCGTCTTAACTTCCTTGACAAAGTTTCCCATGTAGTCCAAAACTATTCAAACTTTAATTTACACTGAAACATTTTTGACTGCCAAATTCAGAGTTTATTCAGTAAAACAAAATTTTTCCAGCCTTGATATGTTGTCTCGTCTTCAGGGGTTTTTTTTCTTCTTTTTTTCTTTTTTTTTCCTCTTGGCAGGACAGCCTTTCTGGCTGCAACTTTTCATGCTTCACAAAATGATGATTAGAGACTCAAACCTCAGATAGTGATTTACTGCTGAAAGTTCATACTCCCCTTGCTTCAATTAAGTGGTTTATCCATTCCTTCTAGCAAGACATGATCATGTTTATGCAACAGTTCCCCACCCTGCTTCCACTAAGATCTGTGTTGCATCATTCTGACAATGAAGAACCCTCTGAATAAATAATTCAGTTTAAATTTCACTTTACACAATGTTCTTACAAAACACATTTTGTTGTTCTAAGGATTGTTCTGCCAAGTGATTAACACCCAACAACTTCATAAGTAAGTATTAAGGCTAGAAATATGGACCTCTGTTTACTTGGCACTATGTCTACCTTCACAAAATGAAGATCAGGTTCTTAAAATATGATAGGACAATAACCATTAAGTTCCCACCTCTTAACCTTTCATTCTGGCTTTCCATCTTTATGTATTAACCACAGTGCTTTCTTTCATTCTGATTTATTTTTATCGCACTTTCCCAGCAGGCTTGCAGTAACGCTGCTTTCTGTGGCTTCTGTGTGGAGAACACACACTCTTGCAGTAATCCAAATTTTGTTTATTCAATTTCAGGGGCAAGCAGATTTGAAGAGAAGTATCATGATGGCTAATTCTTTTCATAGTTTCTCTTACAGCAAGTTGCAAAATATCTTTGACCGCTATTGTAGGCATAAATATACTTTAATGACAAAAGAGTATTGATATATGAAGGAATCCATTAAGTGTTTGTGGCTGTGATTTTTCTCATCTATGGTGCGAATGTTTCAATATATATTCTGCTGAACAAACCCATAGCTCATACACACTACAAAACAGTTTCAGATGGTTTCACTCATACAGAATACTTTTGTCTGCTAAAACTATTGTGGAATTATGCTACTGACATTTCAGCCATTGAAAGTGGCCTTTCTTTCCTCTAATTAGGCAGCTGAGACTGTCAGCTTTTTCTATGTAGTGAAATTTTCAAGAGATTTATAGTGGCTTCTTCTTCAAGAGGAATTAGCTGTGAAAGATATCTGAGTAGAAGAACTTGGCACTGTACAAACTGTTCAGGTTAGGTGTGAAGGTGTGAGGATTGCTGTTAAAGGCACACTGGTGTAGGCTGGATGGTTGGTGTTGCTCTGCTCAGCCAGTAAAGGCAGACTAGTTTCACAAAGTTTTGTTCAAAAATTAATTGTATACATCCCAGGCTTTTCCTGCGAGTACAATAGTCAGGGCCACCCTTGGCATCACTGTAGAGATTTTCATGACTGTTGACAGGACACATTCTGTAGACTGTATTTAGTTATTGTACAGAATAGCCTTCTTTTTGATGCTTTCCTGAGGTTTGAGGGAAAAGACTCTGCACAGCCTCTTCTCAGAAGCAGTGCATCTATAGACCACATGACAGGATTTGTTAGCTCTTAGGCTCTTGGGTACTGTGTAGATGCTGAACTGCATGAGGGAAGGAAGGAAAGTGTTTCACTGCTGAATTCCCCCAAATACCTCTTGTACCATTTGCTTCACTTTAAGTTTTTACAACTCTTGAAAGAACAAAGTCTGGTAAAGATTTCAATTAAAATAGATGGCAGGGAGGTATACTAGCAGGAGTTGTTATTTTGTTACTGAGGAAAAAAAAAAGCAAAAGTGATGTATATGAAAATGAGAGCTCAGAGTGTATAGCATATGTAGTGCTGCAAGACTTACTATACAAGATACATCTCTGCTTGTCAGTGAGACTGGATTTTTAGGAGCAGATGATTTGATATTTAAAACAGGACAACTTGCCAAAGTCATTACTTTAGTATCTTCCAGTAGATACACTCTCTGTTCAAATCAATACAATACCCATCCTCAGCTTTCATTAAGCATGAGCCAAATGTCACCATCTCCTAGAAGTGTGCTGCAAGACAATATGTAGCTGCCTTCTGATTATACATGAGTAAGCTTGTGATAAGTTCACTTTAAACTGGATTTTCTTCCTCTTCCTTGCTTCCTCACCGTCTTTCTTTTTTTCCCTTTGCTTGTAAGGGTTTAATTTTCACTAGCTTGCCAAAAGCATAATTATCCTTGCTGCATATAAATACCAAGTAGAGATCAGAAGAGATGACAGAGAAAGTAATTTTTAGAATTCTAAAAAAAATTGCAAATAAAAACCGAAAGTGCCGACAGGATTGGAAATATGTGGGCTGGATCACTAATTTCCACTAGGCTTCATTCAAGTGGAAAATTTGGTTAAATTAGACACACTTAGGTAATGAATTACTTGCATATCTCTAACGAGCACTTCAGATTACCTGCTATTAGAATTCTAGTACACCCAACCTAAATTTGGGTAGGATACTGCCTACACAATTCTCGATTTCAGGAAATAAGAATTACACTTACTCTTTAGTGTATGGGCATTTCAGTTGACTGTAAGATATCATATGTCTTAATATAAAATGCTGTCAATATATGTAGGATTTAACTATATATATACACAGAAAATACAGGCTACATTATATGGAGAGTCCTTGTTCTTCCTATTAAATTGTGATTCATTGAGTTCTGGTGAGGCAACTTTAGCAGATCGAAATAGCAATGTCCCCAGTAACTTTTAGCGAGATCTGCTTGTTGATCTGTGTTTGGAAAACAACAGAGTAATTCTGTAAGTTAGTACATACTAATTTTAAAGTTGTCAGGGCATTCATTTATTACTTCGTGTAACCTTTGATGGAAGGTATAGACCATAGATTGGACAATGAAGTCACAGATACATGGTTCACATTATTTAGAGTTATGATGATATTTTGACTCAGCTTATATTCCTGTTAGCATGGCTTAAAGAAAAAGAAAATACCTTCAAATCATCAATGTGAAATTCATATGGTCTGATCAGAAATCTCCTGTAGCCAATGAAAAGATTCCTGTTAATGCAAACAGACTTTATATTAGAATGAAACCCTTCTCCTTCAAAGGTCTTCCCAGCTCTGCAGTCGTTTATTTCTATGGATTGCTTTTTTTCTGATTCTCTTTACTACAGAGTGTCTCTTACAGATCTCTTGTTCTCTGTTTTTTCCTAATACCTTTCTCCTTGTGGCTTTTTTTTCTGGATCTCACTATTAACTTTTTTAGACTTCTATTCATGACTTAAATCACTGTCTTTTCATCCAAATAACTTCAAAACTCATCCCTTTTATGGACCCTTTAGGGAAAACCCATTGACTTAAAGAAATCTGAAATGCAAAAAATGTATTTGGCAAATATGCAATATAGTTAATAATTTTCACAGGAAAACTGTAGTTTTCCAGATTTCTCAGGAATGCTGTTATTTCCCTTGTGGTTTTTCTGTATGCCGCTTCTTTTGCATTTGCCACTACTATTTTGTTCATTGTCGTTAAAAAACTTCTGCATTTGGTTTATTATTACTAGCATTTTAAATGTTTACACAAGGTTCCTGACCTTATTTTCCTGTAACATGTATGGTTCACACATAAGGCTAATATATGTGTGTATATAGAAACTCATTAGATCTTATGCCTAAAAATACACTGCTGATGATGTACTGTCATACTTCACTTTTATCAAGTAATCGTATTTTAAAAACATGTATACAAATTTACCTGAATGTCTGACCAGGGTCAGAAGTAAAATATATTTTAACTTTGCAAATATTAATAAATTGTCCTGTAATCTTTTTTGATTTTTGAACATTCGTTTTATGTTGTTCCATGCAAGTAAAATCAACCTTTACCTTATATGAATATTGCCGAAGGGTTCATTAGAAGAACACTGACAGGTGAATACGAATGCATTTTAGACCTCTCTGAATATACAAAAGATGAATAAACTAGTTGAAGGCAAAATATTTCTCTATCCTTTATGTATGCTTTAGAATATATGTCAACCTTTCTCTGTCTGTGTCAGGTCATGAGTGACATTTGATCAGCAATTTTTGTTCATATGTGGCATATCTAGGCTGTCTGGATTTCTCTCAAAAAATAAGAACAATCTCTTCCCTCCTCTGCGAACCCACAAACCCAGAACAATTCCATAATGATGCCATTTCCAAAGCCCTTTGTGTCTGCACTAGAAGCAAATACACAAGTTGTTCTTTTGTTACATAGAATGAATACTGTATCTTATTTTCAAGAATTTTGCATACATATAAAGATTATTTTGTAATAAACAAAGACTATCAGCATCCTTATAATGGTAAAATGTTTCAAATATCATATGTCTATTATCACCAGAACAATATCATCAAATGAAATTGTTTCGTTTTTTAAAAAAACAGTAAGATTCTAGATGTTGGTGTATACCTTGTGATGCCCTCACAAGAAGGGAAAAGCTCTACTAATTTGCACTAAGATCCTTTTGTGCATACAATGCTTAAATGTTAAATAACTTCATTCTACTGATATTCTGCAACCAAAGTTAAACGTAATAAATACAGAAAACAAATTAAATCTAGCAGTATTTGAAATGACAGTCTCAGATTTTCCTCAGCTGAGTTAGAGCTCAGAGTTAAATACAAAGGGGCTATTATGACTATGCTTACTAATAATTGTGATTATCACAAATGAAAAGAATAATTATTATATTTACTTTGCATATGGGTCCTCACAAAACAGTATAACAGCATGTTATCTCAGGACCCATGTGCAAAGCAAATATAACAGGGTTGTCATTCTTACTGAGCATCTACTCCAGCAACTTTCTTTTTTATCAAATGTGTGAAACCAAACACTTATCTATGAAGAAAATATAATGAGAAGAAAAAGTAGGGCTGCTTGGCATAAGATAATATTAAATGCAAGACACTCACATGATGTTGTCTTCAAGATCAGAAACTTGTTGGTTATCATTGGGTGCATTTCAACAGGAGGTCTGTTTTTTATTTTTGTCTTGAGAGATGTTTCTCTTTACAGTTGACATCAAGCTTTCACATCAAACCTTCTCATGTATAAACAAGATCAAAAGTTTTGAAAAACTTTAAATTCCTCAGTCAGCATCTCTTTTTATGAGCTCAGTCATAATGTTACTTTACACTGTATGGTATGGCTTTTTCCCTGATTCTTTTTAGTTATTTTTCGCAACCATATGAAAAAATTAATGGTGTTACAACCTGAAAAATGGAACAGCATCAGAAAATAGGCTAAAAGAATAGTCTGGATCAGAAGGTGTGGATGTAAAGGTATAGCTTTCATGGACTGATAAAGAATAGACAAAATGATTTGGATTGTCATAGTCTGCTGCTTTTCAGTTCTCAGACTGCTCTATTTTTTAGTTAAAGAACAGTGGATCTTCATGCGTAAATCTGCATCACAGATAATCTATGCAAAATCAAAGCTAGAGGCAGGAGGATCAGCAGCAGGAGTGCTCCTGGGAGGCAAAGGGATTGACAGGAAACATCCTAAGGAAGGGGAGAATCTTTGTGTTAAGTTCTCCTTGGATGATCACACATAGGTACTTTGCAGAATCACTTGTTTCATTTTGTTTTACTATTTTAATAGATAACCACAGGATCAGAAAATGAACAATCAATGAACCCTTACAAATTATACAATGTTTCCTGAATATTATATAGTTAATTCTGCCATTGAAGGGCCGGAGTTTTTGCTGGTGTCAGCCAGTATGGTTCCATCAGCCTTATGGAGTAACAGGTAGCATAAGCAGCAATGGGATGACAAGGATTTACATCAATTAAAACTGGATTTCAAACTGAATTATCTAGTTTTATTTTATTTTGCCTTAATCTGCACTGAAATTGTTTTAAGTACCATGGCATATTTCTTCCCCATGACTGTCACATTTGTCTGACCTTAAAAAAGTTAAAGTTGACACTTAAATAGGATTTTCTTAGTGCACAAGGCATTGTGATATGCATTTAGGTGTTGTCTGTTTCCATTTTACTAACTTACTGAATAGTTCATCTAACTTCTTGAGTTGAGCTGAAAGCCTTGTATCAGGAGCTGTAGCTATCAGTGGAAGTAAATGAGTTGCCACTAGTTACAACACTTTTTTTTTGCCCCTTAAGCAGCAGCAGTCAGGAAGCCTGGGACAGGATAGAAAAAATCAAAATAATTGGATGTAAGAAATCTGAAGGTACAGCAAAGGCGTCATTTTTTTTTTTTACAGGTAACTGTAGAATTTGAATAATTTAACCTTTAAAATGTTGTTTATTCTGTTGTGATCAAGAGGAAAAAATGTCACTTCTTTCTTTTGCTGATGCCATTTACAGGCTATGATTACAAATGCATGGTGTAGGTGCTTGTGTACAAGGAGCCTTCATCTCAGTGAGGAGCTTTGCTGTGTGAAACAAATCAACCAGAACAATTAAAAAAGAAAAAAAAAGAAGCGAACAAAAAAAGAAAATCACACTCGGATTTACCTAGCGTCACTCTGGGCATTTATAAAGTGAAGAGTTTGGCTTGTGAAACTAGACAGGAAAAATCCGGCATAAACTAAGAGCTTTTTGTTTATTGCCAAAATCATGAACATTTCTTTGCTTTGTTAAGTAAGTATTGGTGGTCACCCTATCTCATGTACTCTGGAATTGGTTGCTGCCTGGACACTATTCAGGACAGTGGCTCCATGTGGGCTGGGTCTGGCAGCTGGAGGTGGCAGGACAGCTGGGAGGCAGTGAGGGCAGCCCCAGCCCCAGGTGTTGGGCACCTTCCTGGTGAGTGGCTGAGGCCAGACTGGGAGTCAGGCCAAGCTCTGGACCAGTGGAAGGAAAGCTGGGCACCATAAGGACCGTTCATGCAAATGGTGATAATGAGTGGTAGCATGTGCTCTTCACAATATACTGTGCTTCACTTGTGCATCTTTTCCTGTGTGGACAGTGGTGCAAGCCATTGAAATTGCAGTTGTAGGTGACTACAAATCTAAAGACATTGGGATTATTGGTTCCAGGTGCTGTAAAATGATCTGGTTTACATTTTGTAATCTCCTGAAGCTGGAAAGTCGCTATTCTCTTGCCTTTGCTTAAAGAGATGCAGTTCAGACTATTACTGTCTGTCACACTTTGTATTAGCAGTGCTATGTGCTGCCTGGTACAAGTCATTGTGAAACTGGGAAGATCTTTACTACAAAGACCCTTATTCATAGAGTCATACCCATATGTGCTTTGACAGCACTACTCCACCACTGGTGGGAAGATGGTAGTGTGCTGGCTGTCTTCAGTATTCCTGTTCTGGGAAATCCAACAGAAATGTGTTCATGAAAAAGCGAAAATAAATCAAGGAACAGATCTCTTACCCAGAACTTTGTGGTAGAACATTGTGTGCTTTAAAACACAACTGATACACTCTGAAAAATGGCCTCAAAATGTGTTATCCTTGTGCTGTCCAAAAAAAATGTTGTATTTTCTGGAATGTATTGCTTTACCAGGTCTAGGATATATTCTGTTATATACTATGCCACTGCAGATAGTCCACTGAAAATACTTTGCTTGCCTTATGAAGCATGGCCTGTAGCATGCCTTAGGGCATGGGACTTGTGGGGCTCAAGTGATAGCTGAGTTACTGTATATGCACTGTATAGTTGCTTATACTTACTTCAACATAAAACAGCACATTTACACATTAGACAAGCACAAAATGGTCCATGTGGAACTACTTTCACTTGAGGCAAAGTGTCCTTGTAGAGGTTTGAAGTGTGAAGTGAATTTTATCATTTTAAATTGTACAAATAAGCAGAAAAGAAAGTTATTTTGTATTCTTTTTCCTGTTTCAGGGCAGTCAAGGGGAAGGTTTTCCCTTTTACTCTGTTGGGGGTTTTTTTATTATTTTTTTGGAAAGGGTAGTAGGGCTAAGACAAATTATCTTTTTCTGAAGGGTGTAAACCACTTCCCAAAGGAATATAAAATATAATAAAGACTGTGGAGAGTGAGCCTTTCAAAGTTGACTTAGCATGTGTGATGAATAAATTTATTTTGTGTTTTATTATGTGGAGATTTTGTTTAGATGGGTGGAAAGTGAAAAAGAAATAACTGTGTTGGGTTCATGGTCTGTCAGAAAAAGCGCTATGCATTTCTCTTTCCCAGGGAAAGCACTAGCTATTAGACATACCAGGTACATATTTGAATATATTTCAAGATGAATCTAACAGTTTGTGTCATTTGTCTCCTACTTGAAACAATGTCATATGCAGAGGGGTAGTGCAGTATGGAATTTATCTCTTTAGCTTACAGGGTTTAAGGCAGGTTTGTTGTTCCTGAGAGTTTTAAAAAACTTTTTCACATCTCATGATCTAATTCCTTTAATTAAAAATTTTATTTTTCCCTGAGAAGCTTTTGGAAAGATGCTCACCAAAACATAGTAAACAGTTATAATTATTTGCATTTAATGATTCAGGTAAAGTATCACCAGCGTGTAGTGGCAGATCTGAGAAGACTGTGATTCATCAACAACAACAGTAATTCAGAGAGCAAAATTTGATCCTTTGAGCTTGCAGTGCACTATGACTTGCAGAAGAGTAAAACTGAAGTCACTGTATGGAAGGCTTTGGAATTACATCTGAGAATGAAGCCACTATGTGCTAGTCACCATACTACAATAGTATGCTGCAAGCAAAATGCCTGCTGAAACATCTGAGGATTCCTTTTTTTGCCATGATTGTGAAAGATTTGACAGTTCAAACCTAGAATATCTGAGTTTCATGGGGAGCTCGGGACCGCTTAACAAGGGATGGTCTCTAAAGCTGCTGTGGTCTGAATAGACAGGGCAATCTGGAAATCAGCCTCTCTAGCATGTAGTTCACTATGTGTTAAGGCCTCATTTTAATTTACAGTCCATAATATAGTTCCTTTGGCAGGGATTCATAAGTCTCCATTTCATCCATACGACTGCTGCATGATAATGGAGCTTTCTCTGGTGCTGCCTCTATCTCCATGAAGCCTGCCTCTTAGGACATGCAGAATTCAGCAGTAGGAATATCACCTGATGTCAGTTCTTGCAGACGCTTAGTGTTATTGGAAATGTGCTGGTACCTCACATTGCTATGCAGGTTCATGGTCATTAAAATTTTATCATATAAACCCTGCCGTCTACACCGAAGAGGAATTGAGAGCCTTAGCAGAGGATGATCGTGTATTTTATCAGAATCTTCTGAAAGGGAAAAACCAGCAGGTTCAGAGCAGGAAGGAACCAGAATAACATTCCATTTAATTTAAATATAATATAATATAATGTCAGACCCCTGGAAATTGACATTTATCTACTGTAGTTCATTTTAACTTTTTCCCCAGAGTGGCTCAGTGTCCCGTGATTGCACAACAGTTCAAACCAGTTGCACATGATGTAATTTTCATATGTTTCTCCTGCAAGGCAGATATTCATCAAAGCATGCAACAGACAGCTAAAGCAAAAGGCAGCAAACCATATATTATAACATTGATTTATCAGGGGTCAGACTATCAAATTAGTAGGTTTAAAGGCTAGGCCTTTTGTGCTTCTTAGCACCTATGCAGATAGAAACTGGCAGGCAGATAATTAAGCAGAGTATTCTGCAGTTAAGACAATTAAGAAGTTTCAATTAAAAAATAAAATAAAATCAGATAAGCCATTTATCGCCTAAACTTGCTTGTTGTTAGCAAGGGATCAAATGAAAGGAGTTTGGCCTGCTTGTGGTTTTTCTAGGATTCTGTTTTATTATTTTTCTTTTGTATACATATTATTTTCTTTTCAGTTACTATTAACAAGAAATTAGAGGAAAAAAATTACTTTTAAAATATATAGGAAATATTTAGGAAACACTTATTCTGGATTAACTACAAAATATTTAAAAAAGGTGAATTTAAGCAAAGTTTTCCAAAGTAATAACGCCTTCTTTTTTTCCCTAATAACAGAACACATATTTTGAGAGAATTGCCATACAGCTACCTCGCCCTGAACATAAAAAGAGTCAGTTTCTTAGCAGCTCTTGTATTAGGATCTAGTTTTGACACAACGAATATTCAAAATATTTTTTACTTTTTTGGATTTTTTTTAATCCACAGCCTGATAAACTTCAGATTCACTGAATCTGGTTTGCCCCTAAAGAGAGGTAAGGACCATAAGCAAAAGTGTCTCTCCCATAACCTGTATTTAGATAAATAAAACATACTTGTTCCTTAAATGAGTAAAGATAAAGACAAAGCCAAAGCTACCGCAGATAAAAAGTATTTCCATTCTCATATTTCATGCCTACATGAACTATTTCAGTGTTAGATGGACTTCAATGATTAATGAATTCAGGAAAGGCAAACCCCAATTTTCCTAGAAGACGACTAGCATCTAACTGTTCTTGCTTTAAAAGCTAAAAAGGGGACTTTTTTCTGTAAAGCATTAGGACTATTGCCAAAAACTTCAAAGGTACTTAGAAGAAGTACAAGTGTTTTCATTATTTAATGAAATTAATGAAATTAAAGGGCAAAAAATTGTATTTTCTTATTATGAAGTAATGTTTATCCCTAAAATGAGTAACAGTAGATATTACATGAATGCTTCTTCTGGATTTCTTCTTACTCTTTAATGTAACATTAGCTTTAGATCAAATGGCTAACTAGCAAGTTCTTACCTTATCTTTGTAACTGTGAATATTATCAGAGTGATTTTCATAGAATCATAGAATTGCTCAGGCTGGAAAAGACCTTCAAGATCATTGAGTCCAACCTCAACCTAATCTTACTACCCTAACTCTAACAACCCATCACTAAACCATGTCCCTGAGCACCAGTCATTAGTGAAATTTTATTTCACCTTTGAGTCAAAAGTGGGTTTTTTTTCCAACTCTTGGCTTATCTTCTCATTTTTTTTACAGATGGTGTTTGTTTCTATGTCATGCTAGCTTTCTTCATACAGAAGTACTCTGTTACTCTGGCTTGCCCCAAGTTTTTTAATAACTTAAGCAACAATTTATGTCAGGGAGGGTCTGGCACTGCAGTGAGAAAATGTTGGAAAATTACAGCAGGCAAAGACATACTGATGTTCAAAAAACTACCTGTTCTCTCAGAACAACTCTATATTCTAAGCTATGGGTTGAGGTTTTTTTCCTTTCCTAATTTTTTGTAAGTGAGCAATTCTGCTTGTGTGAGAGTTACTTGCACTTTTATGATTCTCTTGAAGTTTTTGAAAGAGGATGCAAATGGCAAAAGGGCTATGGAGCCACTATCTGCAAAAGGAAGTACTGCTTCTTCCAGTGTGAAAATCTCCATAGCTTCATCTTTGTCCATATTTGCCTTCTACGATACAGGTCTTCTGAGATAGGAGGGTGACAGGGGGTTTGAGAAGCTTTGGAGGAACAAGTAGGCTTTCATAAGCATCTGCTTCTGATATCATTCTTGCAGATCACTGAGGTTATACCTATGGGTTCAAATGCATTGGAAAGAAATGAACAAGGGATTTTGCATGTGAGATTTCTGTTTACTTTTCATCTTTTACTGTACTTTGGATGATCTAGCTATTCACAGGGATAGTAATCATCTAGGTGAGTATTATGAGTAATTCACTGAAAAATAAGAGGTTGCTCTTATCTGTTAAAAAAATGTCTGCTATTCTTTCTGAATATGAAGAAACTACAAGAAACTGCCATATGACTACTTTCTATAAAAATCAACTACATAATGATACTTCTGATATCTGATTAGTATTTGTTATAGGGTTGCTATCAAGTGTTTTAAATCTAAAACTTGAAAATATTTCAGAACTGTCAAGGTTGCTCTCCAAATATTTGGAACGTTCTTTTTCTTGTTTGTGCTTGTAGGAATGTTTCATATACTCGCAGCTGGAGTCTTGTTTTCTTGCCAAAACAGATATGCCCCATTTTTTTAATGCATATAACCTTTTCAAACTTGTAACTTGATGAAATCTATTTGGACTTGTTTTCACGGATCCAGCAAAAGAGAGTTCTGTGATCTCCATACTCTTTCTTTGCTTAGCATCAGGTTATAGCTCAGAGCCTTCATAAAGATCTTCAAAGGAAGGAATAGAAGAATTCTTATTACGAGTATTAGCAAAATTACTTGTTTCTAATTTGTTTCACTTTCAAAACCAATTTAAAAGTACTGAAATGTTTGGTAAAATCAAAAGAAAACATCAATTAATTCAAACTCAGAGCCAGTCTGATTCAAATGACAGACATAATTTTGGTTTCATACACTAAAAGTTGCACTAAAGTGTAAGTAAATGAGAACATGGCTTTCCCTACATCCTAGGAAATTTATCAGCCTTCACTAGGGGCATTTCTACCAGTTATAATCATCATCATATTGTTATTTCTTGCATTCCCTTGGCTGTGGGAAACATGATGAGTAAGAGCAGTCTCATAATGTATATTGATCACTCAAGTATTAATCTACTCAAACAATATTTACCACTCGCTTAGCACTTTTTATTTCTTTAAACATGAAAGCACTTTTAAAAGGCTGAGTGGGTCTGTATTTTTCCATTTTACTTATGGAGAAAGGGAAACAGAGCACAGCTAAGTGACTTTCCTGTGTCATGACCTCAGAAGGGTGAGTGAAGTGACTTGGGCCCTGATGCTCCAAGGGCTGTAAGGGGAGAAAAAGTTGGCCAATTTCTCCAACAGTGGTTATGCCTGTTATTTCTGTAAAAGCATATTTTTGTATAAATGTCTCTCTAGATATTTATCCTCTGAAAATAACAGCTTCTGCCATGCTTATTCTATCTCTCAGATTTTTTGTCTCTACCCATCTTCATGCCATTTCTAGGCTGGAAAAATGCACACACACAAATTAACCGTTGAAAATTTCTAGGGCTGAATATGAAGTTTTCTTGTTCATCCTCTTCATCATGGTGTACAGTGAATCTTTGGAAAAAGTGCTTGTAGGGAAGTCTAGTTCAGCACATAAGCTTTACCAGATGTAGTACTTCATTTTTATCTCTTTCTGCCAGTACTCCCGCAGTTTTCCAGGGGGCTGGGATGGTGTTTTGTGAGAGATAAGATAATGTAGTGCACACACACTGATTCCTAAAAAGTATGCTTTCTAGCATACCATGTTGATAGCACAGCAAGTAAACAATAATAACTACTTCTCTGGCATACACATCCACAGCTATTGCTAAGGGACACTGCCATCCAAAATCTTCTCTTCCATGCAGTGCTGCACAGCTGGGCATGGGCACTGTGATTTATGGTCCACTGACTGCAGTTCTAGCTAGCCTCCTTTGAATCAAATTTTGCTTTAAAAACACCAGTCTCTGCTTTGTTCTTTGTTTGAAAAAAAATCAACTGAGTTTTCCACCAGATTTGTAGAGTTCCAAATCCTTTTGTTTCAGTGACAAAGACTTCTTCCATTGAGCCCTTTTACATGTCAGGGTGGAACCATCCTCAGGCTGATTTAAAGGCAAAAGACAGAAATGGGCCACTCCAGGCTTCCTGTAAACAGTTTAGATGAGAACAATGTGCTAACAGTTTCATGCAGTTTTCAGAGGTGGCTGAATTTTCTGGATTGCTGAGTCACTGACAAGCTGTCGCGTGAACGAGACAGTAATTTCTTTCAATTAGAAACTCATACAGGCAGGAATATCCTTCAAATTTCATGGGGGTAAAATGAAAATTCAGCTCAATTTCAGTGACGGATTCCTCCGCTGCCATAGAGCAAGCAGCAGACTATGTAACAACTGTGCATATACTTACAGATATCAAACTTCTTTCTTTCTTTTCTTTTTCTTTCTTTCTTTCAGTATTTCCTAACTATCTTTCCTAAATTCATTTTACTGTTGGCTGACTGTCACTGGTTACCACGGCAACAACCTCTGGTAGCAGCAAGTCTGGGACGCCCGATGTGAGCATCTTCGCATTTGAGCCTTGCCAAGGCTAGCTATTAATCCAGGGTTATATATTGGCTCAACACTGTAAGATTGCTCTG
>VYZX01033860.1:0-11577 GCA_013401335.1 Brachypteracias leptosomus
AAACCTTAAACCACAACATAGAGCAAGTAAAATAATTAAATTCATAATTAAATTCATATTTCCTTCAAAGAATAGCCAATCTCAGTGCTGACATTTCTTCTGGCTGTTTCAGAGAAAATTAAAAAAATCTCTCCCTCTTTCTGCTCTGTATTTAACCTTCCTATTTCACAACTGAGATATGCTGTACCATGGTGGAAACAAGTTCAGTGCAAGGGCTTGCAAGATTATATGATATGATATATGCTTTTTATTTCTGAAGGAAGACTTAAAGAAGGCAAAATTAGTGAATGTAATGTATTTGATGTTCAAGCCCAGAAACTAGCATTTGTTACAAAGTTCAGAGAAAGGACATGAACCTCTACAGACTTAATCTAAATCTTTACACATCACTGATATTTGCAGATGATTTTTCTTAAACTTCAGTGACACTTTTGTCACATTCTGACATACCAAACTACTCGTGAGTTATCATTCTACACATATTTATTTATTTTGCAATTGAGTAGCAAAAGAGAGAATTACAGCTGGAAAAATTAAAATGGAAAATTTTATTACATAAGAATTTGGGTAAGTATGCAGTTACCTGCCTGGATGTATTTATCACCTTTGAACTAAAAAAATATTTAGGAACAGTAAGTCACTTGGCCTTCCTGTGCTTTTAAACAAAGAAAAAAAGCAATTAGAATGGCAGAAAAAAAAGATTACTGATTGTTTTTTCTAAAGAAGTCTTAGGTACTAAATATTTTGTCAGTGCAACCCTGAGAAAGCAGGAATGGTAAGCACTTGAATGATATGTGAAAGCTGAGTTTAGAGAAGTGTTGGGAAAAAAATAATTACTAAGTGAGAGAGCACGCTCACAGGTGAACTGGATGAATTAGCACCAGATATTGTGCAACAGATTTTTTTAAATTTTTAACTGAAATATGCCAAAAGACCATTATCTCATTGTTTAGATATATATATATAAAAAAAGAAAATTAAAAAAAAAGATGGCTTATTATAAAAGTTTTCTCTACTTTCTATATTCATCAGTGTTGTCAACATGAGAGAACACTTCACTAAATACCACACTTCTCAGAAATAGGCTGATAAATTAGCCAGAGCTTTAATATCCAGTTGTAAATATATGTAATTTATGAGACTATACTATATTAACTCTTAAAAGCCAGAATGACACAGGCTTGATATTAAAAGGTGTCTGTCGGGTTCATCTTTGTCCCTGTTTATCTTTCCTCCTCAGCAATTTTAATGGTTTGTATATTGTAATAAATTCCAGATGGACTCCTTTTTCTTCCTGGGAGTTGTCAGTACTTCTGAAGGTGACTTAGGATCCTCTTCCTGATACTAAGAAATTCTTTTTTTCTATTTGGACTTTAGTAAAGCCTTTGACACTGTTTCCCACAGCATTCTCCTGGAGAAACTGGCTGCTCATAGCTTGGATAGGTGTACGCTCTGCTGGGTAAAACACTGGTTGGAGAGCCAGGCCCAAAAAGTGGTGGTGAACGGAGTTAAATCCAGTTTTCAGCCAGTCACAAGTGGTGTTTCCTGGGCATCAGTACTGGGATCAGTCCTGTTTAACATCTTTATCAGTGATCTGGATGAGGGGATCCAGTGCACCCTTAATGAGTCTGCAGATGGCACCAAGCTGGGTGAAAGTGTTAATCTGCTTGAGATGAGGGAGGCTCTGCAGAGGGATCTAGACAGACTAGATCGATGGGCCAAGACCAGTTCTATGTGTCTCAATAAGGCCAAATGCTGGGTTCTGTGCTTTGGCCACAACAACCCATGCAATACTACAGGCTTGGGGAGGAGTGACTGGAAAGCTGCTCAGCAGAGAGGAAACTGGGGATATTGATAGACAGCTGTCTGAACATGAGCCAGTAGTGTGCCCAGGTAGCCAAGAAGGTCGACAGCATCCTGACCTTTATCAAGAATAGCGTGGCTACTAGGACCAGGGAAGTGATTTTACCTCTATACTCGGTGCTGATGAGGCTGCATCTTGAGCAATGTGTTCAGTTTTGGGCCTCTCACCACAAAAAGGACATTGAGACACTAGAGCGTGTTCAAAGAAGGGCAACCAAGCTGGTGAAGGGTCTAGAGCACGTCTTATGAGGAGCAGCTGAGAGAACTGGGGTTGTTTAACCTGGAGAATAGGAGGGTCAGGGAGACCTTATCACTCTCTACGACTACCTGAAAGGAGGTTGTAGAGAGGTGGGGATCAGTCTGTTCAACCAAGTAACAAGTGATAGAGCAAGAGGAAATTGCCATGAGTTGCATCAAGGAAAGTTTAGATTGGATATTAGAAAGAGTTTCTTTACTAGAAGGGTTATCAGATATTGGAATGGGTTGCTCAGGGAAGTGATGGAGTCCCCATCCCTGGAGGTATTTAAAAGACGTATAGATGTAGTGCTTAGGGGTATGGTTTTGTCGAGTATAAATGGTTACAACTCTACTTCTATGTGTTCTAGAGGCACAGTTAAACCTTAGAGAAAGACCAGGAAAAGACTGAGTCATAAAAGGTCTGAGTCTGCATACAGCCAATGACCTCACATTTATCAACTTCCCTATCCTACCAATGTAGGTAGTGCATACCAGTGAGAAATAATATGTTTCAATGGGGGCTCTACATCTTATAAAATGATAAAACAGGATTGCAAAATGGCTACACTAAATGCTGTGTGAGCAAGAGGAAGGAAATGCAGGAATCTGGTGTCAAGGCTCACATCCAGGGATGTGGAGGGAGAGGTGGAAAATCTGAGGTGTTTTCCTGTGACACATCACACAAAATGGCCTATGAGACTATTCATGTAAGTAAATGATCCATAAATTTGGACAATGGTTCTAAAATCTGCTCTGTTCAAGTAGTCACAACAGAAGGAAATATCTTTACAAATAATTTTATCTGCTGTATCTGAGTTTGATTTCTTATGAACAGTAGCATAATGTGGCAAAATGATATTAAGAGATTTTTCCTCCTGTGGATCACAAACTTTTTACACAGAAAGCCATAATTTACTGATTATTGCCATGTAGAAGCATGTAAATTCAGTGTCCCCAAAATGTGACAAATACCATGGAAACAGTAAAAGTTATTACAAATGCGTGAGCATTTCTGTTTACTGAACGCAGGCTTTGTTTTTACTTAAATACAGAGATTTTATATCATAACATTTTCTTCATTTTATCCTTAGCTTTTTTGTGTGTCTCTAATTCTGTCACTGCTCTATTTTGTGTCCTCTCCAGGGAACATTTACTCTTATAAGAGCATCATTAATTAGACTTTGTTTGTGGCATCAGCTGTCACTCATTATGAGATTCTAAGCTCCTGATAAAAGCATTTTGCCTTACTCCCTTCACAGCCTTTCTTTTAAATCCTTAATGTGCCATCCATCCCTTGTTTCTTCCTAAGGAAATAAAGCAGTTGTAAAAATAAGGCTATTGTTTTTCCCCTAATATGTGTTTTTTAAAGAATATATTGTCAGTCCCTGCTTTCATAATGAAGTCTGCTGTTGCCAAAGTATTGTTTCTTACAGAAACAGATGCAGATAGTTCTACTGAAGAAGAAATACATTATGTTATAGTTGTGAAGCCATAGAAAGTATCAAGAACACTCATTGCCCAAAAGTCTATGTAAACCAGCAGTAAAAGTAGCCGCACATTTTTTCACTAGGTAATATGGAGTGAGACAAACTATAAGTAAACTGAAAGTTGCCTTCTTACAAATAAAATATAGACATTCTTTTGTATTTATATTTTTTAACTAGTGCTTTTTCTGTAGGACTAAAAGAAATTTTAATCCCTTTAGAAATAAAAGTAAACAAAATTGAAAAACAGTCCTATTTTAGATCACAACTTTTCTAAGAACTTCAAGAGAAATTATTGCAAACGATGCAGATATTGTTAGATGTGGAAATATATATTTTATGGTCTGGATTACAATTATCCTAGTCTGAGTACTCCTCATCCTCTAACAAATTTTCAGCAAACTGGATATCATATAAGAAATAATTGGTGGGAACATAAGTTTAATACTAAGAACATTAATATTGATTTCTTTTTTTTTTCTTTCTTTTTTTTTTTTTAATCTAGACTTTTTTTGTATGAATTTTTAGCTTCAATGAAGCTCTGAGCCTTGGCACTAACTGTGAGATTAAACTGAAGATATAATTTGAAAAACAGCTTTTGCAAAATATCTAATGGATATGCAACATGTTGCCAGAGGACACGGGAGTTTAAAACAGAAGGACGGGCCACAGCTGCCAGCCTAGAGTATTTCCTAATGAGCTGAGACTGGTGTGTATTTAAGCACCTGATCTTTTGTCCACAATGGCATGCCTTTCTTTTAAAGTGTGTTTTAGATTATAGATCACTCCTCTTTCACTGTTTTTCTATACTGTGGAATTGCATTTCATGAGAATAATATATCAAAGAGGATCAGCTGCTGCACAAAAAATTATTATTATTATTTTGTAGGAAAATATGTTTAATGGTGGCATCTGTTCTCCTATCAGATCTGAAATGATGTATTGATTATTCCTAACCAAAGCAATAGGATTATTCATCATTATCCCAAGTATACCATACAGTGTAGGGTTGGTGGTTGGTGGGGGTTTTTTTGTTTATTATTTTAATCTGGATTACCTGTTAAATTACTAAATCTCTTGACCCTTTTAGGTCAACAGTGTATGAAAATGTTCCACGGAATTTTTTGGAAAAATTTAGTAAAAGTGAAAGGTTTTAGATTTTTCAAAAACCTGATTTCAGGATTTCATAATTACTAAAAGGGAAATCTGGAACAATTTTAATAAGGTTATTATAAAGCAACAAAAGCTGTTTATAACAAATTAAGGAACAAGTGAAAAGAAAACCATATTTTTAACTTGCAGAATGATCTGGAGCTTATGTCTTTTTTTATGTATTCCTTGGACTGTTCAGGAAATACAGTGGATAGACCAGTGGATTTTAATTTTTTTTTTTGAGTACTGTAATGTTTCAGAATTATTATTAATATGATCATATAAAATAAAATGCTGATATTCTCAAACAGGCACGATGTAATACAGCCCCAAAAAGTAATGTATCACAAGGGATTTTGTTTGCTTGCTTCTGAATACTATTCTTCCTAAATTGTCTCTTTACAATATTCTACTTTTGATTATGTCTCATGAGAAACTAAAAGTTAAATCTTCCTAGCAAAAGAGTATAAGAAGAAAAACAAACCTAGTAAATGGCTTTACATCTCACTCCTGTTCTACCTTATAGTTAACTATCGTGTGTATTTCCTTCTCTTTATTATATAACATTTGTGGAGAGATGAAAATACTTTTCTCTCAAAAATATTTGTGTAAACATGTAAATAAACTATTATAAAATTGTATGTTAGGATGTTTCACAACAATTAGTTTACATTGGGGCTAAGAAGCTGAATATGATGGAAGCCAAAAGTTCTGCAGACTTCATTTTTGGAATGAGTTTTAAGGTCTACCATTTGACTTCCTTCCTGTCAGGAAATTTTAACATAAATTTCTTCTTCCAAAGTGTGCAATTTACTTTTTTTTTTTCCCCCTACTAATTTTCATTCCTAACTGTTCACTAAGAAATGTTATTTTTCTAGATACAGTCTAATAATACTCATCAAAGCAGTATGAAAAATAGTGACTTAACCCTTTCTTCCCTCACACAGACACATGCTGACATCCCATCTTCAGTCAGTGATTCATGCTGCAGAAACTGCAGGTTTCATTAAAGTCATTAGAAGCCACCAATGCTCAGCATTATTGAAAGTCAACACTGAAAGCCTTCTACAGTCTAAATGCTTTGCTGGCCTCCAAACTGTTCCTGCCTCTTACAAGGGAAAATCCACAGCTCTGAAAGAGTGGCAGATGTACTTTCTGTATGATATTTTCTGTTGACTATATATCATGACATATTTGAACAAGCTGGATTTTCTGAATGCCATTCGTATATGCTCTTTTTCCACAAGATGTCATTGTCTCAGACATTAGAAGCTTTGCATTATGAATATTGCTCTTGAAGCTTAGTCCCCAACTTTAAATACTGCAGCTCTGTGTGTCACAATATCTAAATACTGTTTTGAAGTCTAGCCACAGAAAATGTGTTTTGCAGGCAAGGTCATAAAATTAATCATAAAAATAGTCTTAATTCTCATCTTAGTTTCAGTCTCAGCAGCAGGAAAGATACTGAGCACATATATGTGAGGTTCAGAAAAAGTCTTGATGCTGTATAAGGACTGCTCAGTAATAGCTAATACACAGGTGTGTTAAGACTGTTTTCATCACAAATCTAAACCATAGCCCTATACAAGCTACTATGAAGAAAATTAACCTGTTCAAAACCAGTACAACACTTAAACCAATTGTCCTTATAACATCACTGTTGCAGCTGAATTGGATCCTGCACTCTTTGCAGTGTATTTAAGCCACATTACTACCAGTTTATTCCTACTGGTCCTACATGATGTCCTCTCTAGATATCCAGAGCTATTCCCCATCCTCAGTCCAACAGGATGCTTTTCTTTATACGTACTGTTACTGATGTCCTTCTCTCTTCCCAGCATAGCAATGTCACTCTGCATTGCTCTATTCTGTGTATCAATTGGGAAAGTGCTGTATAGTACTGCCACCCAGGGGAAAGAAGGCAGGCAAGCATCAGTCAATGTATGCTTACGTTCAACATAGGTAAAGCCCAACAGCAGAAAGCATATTCCTCTAACCAGAGGTGGCAGGGGAATGACTGAATGACAGCTCCTTTGAAGGATTTAGGAACTATCTAAAAATACAACTGTACTTGCTGAGAAAGACAAGTGTAATAAGCTTCAGATAAAAAGTATTACTTGTGTAAGTGGTGGTGATGTTTGCCTGACAAAATGTTTTTATTAACTGTAGCAATATTTTTTTTTTCTTGGGTATGATTATATATCACGAGGGCTTGGGGTTTTGCTTTAGGTTTGGGGGGTTTTTTTAAGAATGAAAATTCATACTTAGAATCCCATCCTTAATTGTTTCTCAGAAACATTTGAAAACTTTAAGGTGCACTAACCTTGCTACATCTTCTCATTTCATTTAAAATTCTCTGGCTCTCCTTTCAGCCCTCTAAGCATCTGTTCAAAATATACAAAATACAATTATCTATACAGCTAAAAAAATCTTTCTTAGTTAAAAGCAAAACACAATCAAACCAAAAAATATTTTAAAGTACACAAGCCTTCTTCAGCACTATAATTCTGAGAGAAGGAAAAATCAGTCAAACTTTTAAGTGCTATTTGTTCTTGATCAGGTTTAGTATACTTCTGTAAGTAAGGGGTTATTGTGGCGAAAGTGGCCACTTGGCCTTGTTGAACCTCATACCATTGGCCTCAGCCCATCAATCCAGCCTGTACAGGTCGGCCTGCAGTGTCTTCCTACCCTCTAGCAGATTGACACTCCCCTCAGTTGCCCTGAGGATAGTCAAACTTTTTGTTAAAGACAGAGACGAAGAAGATGTTTAGTAGCTCAGCCTTTTCCTTGTCTTCCATTACTATGTTCCCCCCTTCATTCAATAAAGAATGGAGATTTTTCCTGGCCTTCCTTTTGTTATTAATGTATTTATAAAAGCACTTTTTATTATCCTTGACAGAATTGGCCAGATTAAGTTCTAACTGAGTTTTTGCGTCTCTAGTTCTCTTTCTACATGACCTTACAACATCCTTAAACGCTTCCTGGTTCCCCTGCCTCTTTTTCCAGAGTTGACACACTCTTTTTTTTCCTGAGTTCTTGTAAAAGCTCCTTGCTCAACCAGGCCAGTCTTCTACCCCGCTGGCTCATTTTTCAGCACATACGGATGGCCTGCTCCTGTGCCTTCATAATTTCCTTCTTAAAGTAAGCCCAGCCTTCCTGGGCCCCTTTGCTTTTGAGGGCTGCTTCCCAAGGGATTCTCTGAACCAGAGTCCTGAATAGACTGAATTCAGTCCTCTGGAAGTCCAAGGTAGAGGTTTTGCTGATGGCTCTCCTAACTTCACTACATATTGAAAATTCTATCATATCATGGGTCACTGTGCACCAGATGACCTCCAACCACGACATCTTCCACCAACCCTTCCCTGTTTCTTAAACAGTAGGTCTAGCAGAGCACTACCCCTGGTAGGCTCACTCACCAGCTGCAACAGGATGTTGTCATCCACACATTCCTGAAATGTACTTTCCGAGGTGGGTGGTTGATGGGTGTTCCTCTGTGGTTAGCAATNACAGACTGGAGATGGTCCAAAGTAGGATCACAAAGATGATCAAAGGGTTGGAGTACCTGTCCTATAAGAAAGACTGAAGGAGTTCATCTTTTAACCCTGTAGAACAGAAAGTTCAGGGGGAGCTCATCACAATTTCCCAGTACATAAAGGGTGACTACAAACAGGATGAAGGTTCTCACTTCCCAAAAAGCCACCTTATGAGGATAAGAGGCAATGGGTTCAAGTAACAGTGAGAGGGATTTCTTCTTGATATAAGAAAGAAAATTTTCACTGTGAAAACAATCAGTCACTGGAATGGCCTCCTCAGGGACTCTGTTACTGGAGGCTTTTAAGACAGGACTGGATGGAGTTCTAGATAGTCTCATCTAGGCTCCTTTTTCCACAAGAGATTGGTCCAGATGATCTTTCAAGATCCTTTTCAATGTGGGCAGGTCTATGATTCAATGATTCTATGATCTGGAAAAGGATTATGCCTTTCCTTGGAAAGCAAGTGAGAATGCTCTAAAGGAATCATAGAATCATAGAATGGTTTAGGTTGGAAGGCACCTTTCAAGATCATCTAGTTCCAACCCCCCAGCCATGGCAGGGATGCCTCCCACTAGACACAGCCGCCCAGGGTCCAGAGCTGGACCCAGTATTCCAGGTTGGGTCTCACAAGAGCGGAGTAGAGGGGCAGAATCACCTCCCTTGACCTACTGGCTACGCTCCTTCTGATGCAGCCCAGGATATAGCTGTCTTTCTGGGCTGCATTTGCACATTGCTGGCTCATGTTGAGATTTTCGTCAACCAGCACCCCAAAGTCTCTCTGCAGGGTGTTGTGGTTTAAGGTTTGGGGAAGGGGAGAGACAGGTAGAGTGGCTATTCCATTTCCCCTTCCTGCCACACTCTATAAAAGGATACAGGAAGTTCTGCTCGTCCCTTCCTTGCTGGGATTGCTGCTGGGACCGCACATCTGCGTGGCTGACTACCAACCCCAGGAGGTTTGGGAGGAATCCAGCAACATCCAAGGATCGGTGTTGTATATATTTGTATATATATCTTCTCTTAAAACCTCTGTATATTCCCCTTCTTTTAATATCTCTTTTGTTGTTCCCTGTTAAAAGTTGTAATCTTGATTTCCAACTTTGTGTGAGGCTTTTCTTCCTCCCCTGGGAGGGAAGAGGTGGGGGGAAGAGGGGTGAAGCAAACTCTGCTCCGTGGAGATAGCCCTGAGCCTTAAACGGAGACACAGGGCTGCTCTCAATCCACTCATTGCCCAGCCTGTATTTGTGCTTGGGGTTGCCCCAACCCAGGTGCAGGACCTTGCATTTGGCCTTGTTGAACTTCATGAGGTTGGCATGGGCCCACCTCTCCAGCCTATTAAGATCCCTCTGGATGGCATCCCTTCCCTCCAGCATGTCAACCACACCATACAGCTTGGTGTCATCTGCAAACTTGCTGCAGGTACACTTAATGCCACTGTCCATGTCACCAACAAAGATGTTAAACAGGACCAATCCCAGTACTGAGTCCTGAGGAACACCACTCAGGTGGAGATTATAAGACTTCAGGTTATAAAAATGGGAAAACTAGAGGAGTTACTGGGACAGGATAGAGTCTGCACCTCAATAAGAGACTGTGGGATCACTGAGGGACAGAGAGGAGACAGCAAATTACTTGTCCATAAGGACTGTAAGGAGGAACATCCCAGCTACTGAAGGCAACCAAGCTCAGACTGCTGCAACTACAAGAGAAACAGAACTAAAACCAAACAAACCCAAAAGGTTTTGTTGACAGAAATCCAGACTGGAAAAAAAGATGTCATAAAGGACAGAGGGAGAGTTGACTGTTAGTTTCTTAACTTAATTGTAAGCAATCATGTTAAGTTTCTCTACACACAACCAAAAGAAAAAAAAAATGTTTGTTGCTAAATTTTGGTAAACTTATTTAGCTGGTACTTCAGAATTCTGTGTGTACACTGGCCCTTTCTGAGGCATGTACATAGTACATGCACACATGCACTGAACTACATGACGGCAGCTGGGCTTTGCAGACTGCCAGTTATGTCCGTTCTGCTTCAGATCTGGCCAGAGGCAATGGCACAGTGGGAAAGATTGTGAAGCAAACAGCAGGGTCCTGTGGGTGGATTTGGTTTGTAATGTTCCATTTGGCTCTGTTCAGAGGAAAAATGTACCATTTTGCAACATGACATAAAATACTAAACAGATTATAACAAGTGTGTCTAACAATATGTGAGACATGCATTAATCCAATCAGCAGGGAAAAAAAATAATAAAATGTCAAAATCTACATAAGGAAGTAGAAGAAGCTCGAGATGTAGCATCAAAGGCATTATCTCCTTGTAACCATTACAAGTTTGTTCAAAATCTCTCACATGACAGCTGAGATAAAATATCGTGTCCATATGTCTTATTTGCCTCTGAAAAATGAAAGATTACCTTGGTTTGGTCCAGAAATAAAAATTGTATGCCACGTTGCATTATCATGAATTAGAAACAGAAAAAAGATAAATAAACAGCTATGAAATATCAACGAATTCTTATTAACCTCCATAGTAAATAGTTTATGTTTCTGGTTTCTATATTCCAGTGTCTATGCATGTGAATAATACTCCTTTTACCTGAATTAATTTCCTTTGTAATTTCAGTAAGTGTTACTTTATATTAGCATCTTCAGTGCCATCATGTGGCACCTACAGGACAACCAGGTGTTCAGACTCACTCAGAGTTTATGTTGTCTTCAGTAAAAGTTTTGACATTCTCTTGGAGAAACTGGCTGCTAATGACTTCTATGAGTGCAGGCTTCTGGCTGGGCCTGAAGAGTGGTGGCAAATGGAATTAAATCCAGTTGGCTGCTGGTAACAAGTGATGTTCCCCAGGGCTCAGGATTGGAGCCTGTTCTCTTTAGTATCTTTATCAATGATCTGGATGAGGGGATTGAGGGCACCCTCAATAAGTTTCCAGTTAACATCAAATTCGGCTGGAGTGTTGATCTACTCGAACATAGGAAGGCTCTACAGAGGGATCTGGACAGGCTGGATCAATGGGCCAAGGCCAATGGAATGAGCAGACAACATTCATAGCTTTTCCATTATCCACTAAGTGGGTCCCCTTGTCATAAAAGGAGATCAGGTTAGTCAAGCAGCACCTGCCTTTCATAAACTCTGAGTGTGCCTGAACACCTGGTTGTCCCGTAGGTGCCACATGATGGCACTGAAGATGATCTACTCCATAACTTTCCCTGGCATTGAGGTCAGACTGACAAGTCTGTAGTTCCCTGGATCCTCCTCCTAGCACTTCTTGTAGATGGGGCTCACATTTGCTAACCTCCAGTGA
>VYZX01033861.1:3012-19480 GCA_013401335.1 Brachypteracias leptosomus
CGGGGCCGCCGCCGGGCCATGGCGCTGCTGGCCGCGCTGCTGCTGCTGCTCCTGCCCCTGGCCCTGGCCGCGCTGGCCGCCGCGCTGGCCGCCGTCCTGCTCGGCCTCCCCAGCTACGACATCCCGCCCGGGGTGAACCAGCCCGCCAAGCTGCGCCTGGTCCTGGCCGTCCTGCTCGGCACGGCGGCCCTGGTGAGTTGCTTATCGGCCCCGGGGATGGGGGAGCGTTGCCCGGGAGCGGGGGGGGAGGTTACAGGGCTGGGCAGCTCCAGAGCCGGGGCCGCCCGGGCAAGCCCCGGCCCGCAGGGCACAGGAGGGAGCCTGGGGGCGATGCACGGCCCTGCAGCCCCGGGGTGCCGGCGGCTCCGCATGGCGGGACCGGGGCTGCGGCGGAGCACCCTCTATCGCGACACCGCTTCTGTCGTGGGCAAGCCCCGTTTCCCGCTCAGAGCTGGCCTGCCAGGGCTTGCTGGCGGCGGCTGCCAAACGGCGGTGCCGATTCAAGGCGCGATTTCGGGGCCGAGCTGGTTTTGGTTGGTAAGTGCCCTCCGCCTCAGGCGAAGTCACCTTGCAGGGGGAAAGCTCAGCCCCGGCTGACTCGGACGGTGCAGATCCGGTTAGGGTGCTTTACTTAATCCCGCACTCCCCTCGCAGCGTTGCGTAAGTGGCATTAGAGCTCCCCTCCAACTCTGGGCTCTATCTGTTAATTTTTTCAAATCTTGGATTTTCTCCCTCCTTCAGCCACAGCATCACCTTTGCGCTCGCACAGCCCTTGTTTTCCTCCACACTGCCCCTTACACCACTTACATCCTCCTGAATGTGCTGACAGAGCTGCTCAGCTCTCCACTAGCAAGGGAACAGATAAAGAAAACGGACATTTAAAATCAGGACCTTGTTTACTAACAACTGCAACAGTTCATCTGTTGGTTTCCATTAATTAATTAGGTGCCCAACTTCTCGTTTACTTCTTACATCAGATCCATATTCTGGCTCGCAAGAGTGTGGGGAAGGGAAGCTTTTGATTTTGCTCCCTAGATCTGTTGTGTAAATAAACACCAGGAATTGACTTGCACAACAAAGAAACCCCTCAGCACTTAACTGCAAATTCACTGAGGTTTATGGTCTAATTCAGGAATATTAGTTCGTGCAATGACAAACTAGTAAAGTTTCTATAAATGACATTTCATTGTTGTAATCAAAGTAGAAATGAAATGAGAATGAGCACAAGGGTGTGTAGGACAGTGCTGACAGTTCAGATGGCTGCTCCAAGGTGGGCAGTTTGGATTGCCTGCCTGAAATCAATGAGGGGGTCTTGGAGTGACACTGGATTTGAGTAATGGAAGTACATTTTTTACACTGTAGGGCATGAAAGCTTGGGAAATGTGTTTTTCTCAAGTCATGGGAGCTTTGTTTTATCAGACAACGGGGCAAATAGCTCTATGTGAAATGTAGATTTTTCAATCTGATTTTTCAGATTCTAGCAGGTATGATTAGGTAAGGCATTAGGAAAAAGTTCTTTAATATGAGGGTGGTTGATCACTGGAACAGGTTGCCCAGAGAGGGGGTGGAGGCTCCATCCCTGTAGACGTTCAAGGTCAGGCTTGATGGGGCTCTGAGCAACCTGCCCTAGGTAGAGATGTCCCTGCTTCTTGTAGGGGGGTTGGACTAGATGCCCTTTGGAGCTCCCTTCCAACCAAACCATTCTATGATTCTGTGATGAAAGGCAAGAGCTTCTCCTTTTTGATAAAACTAGTCTAGGCAAACTTAAATACTGTTTTGTGACTCTGTCCTGGAATCTCTCACTTTCTCAGGACTGGGCATTCCTGTCAAGAAAATCAAGTGTGGAGTTACTTCTCACGCTTCTCCATGGGTTTATTAAGGCAAACCCCAAGGACCAAGGGACCCTTTGGAATGAACTCTCCCATCAGTACTTCGCCCACAGGAAGCCATGTGGACAGTCTTGGGGAGATGCTGGTGTAGCCGTTATGAACATGGAAGTCATTCTAACTTCTTGTTTATCTTCATTGTATCTCCTTGTAAAGTATTCATCTTTTACAGCATTAGCACTTTGTTGGGGTTTTTTGTAAGCTCTGTGTTTCTTTCAAATTTCCATCAAGTGCAGCTCAGTGTAAGTCTGGTGCAGAGAAGCGTCCCTGCCATGGCAGGGGGCTTGGAACTAGATGATCTTTGAGGTCCCTTCCAACCCAACCCGTTCTATGATTCTATGATATGATACCTTGGCTAACCCAAGACTTGAAGAAGCTTTAATTTCTCTGACTTTTCACAGGGAAGGATTTTGGAGAAGACTGGACTCTGCAGTCAGATCACTTTTGGCCGATACGTGCGACAGGGACGGAAACTGGGGTTGGATCCAAAGCTCTTTATCCAGGACCTGCAGTTTAACAAAGTACCTGTGAGGGTTTATCAGCCTAAAGCTACCTCTGATGGGCACAGGAGAGGAATCCTCTTCTTCCATGGAGGAGGCTGGGTGTTTGGAAGTCTCGGTAAGATATTTTCTGGAGGAATTATGTAAAATAATAGTGTAGAAAGTAATGTAGAAAACATTCTCATCTTTTCATAAAATTGAAATAAGAGGAGGTTTCAGCACATGATTTGGGAGGAAGCCTGAACACAAATACATGTCTTCCTTGAAGGGACCTTCCCTGGCTGTCTCAAAGATAGGGGTAGCAGCAAAGCACTGATGACAATGTTTCTTTTCCAGATACCTATGAAAAAGTGTGTCGCTACCTGTCCAGAGAGAGCGAATCAGTGGTTGTGTCTGTTCAGTAAGTGAACCCTACTCATTCTCTTTGGGGATTAGTGTTGCTGGGGAGCTGCACTGGTTTTGGAGATGTGCTTTTTTTGCAGAGAAATTTCTCTAGAATTCAGGGAGGTCTGTAAAGAGATGAATAGTGATAATGGAGATTTCACAGCTCTTAACTGTTCATGCCCTGATACACTCAGAAAAGACCCAAATGGAAATATTTGGCACACTAAGAAAACCTATAAAAGCCAATCAAAAGTGTAGATGAAAAAAAAATCTTCCCCATGCTGAACATATGAACATCCAAACAATTGTGATTTCTAGAAGAGACAATAATCCCACTGTATAACTCCCCTTTACACACAGGAAGCAGAGACACAATCATTGCATTATCTTGTCAAGAATACACAGGGAGTTTTCAGCATGACTAAGAAATGTACAAAGTCTCCATCAGACCCTTAATCAGAGGACAATCCTGCTTTCCTGAGTCCTTGTCACTGAATGCACAATTTACAGCTTATCTGCAATCACTGGGGATTGCCTGCTCAGGAGGTGAGGGATATCCTGGAGGAAAAGCCCCACAAAATGATAGGGCTGGAAGGCAGCGTAGGAAAGCATTCCCTGATTAACACTGGTGACATTTCCTTCTCTCATACTTGTCTCCTTTTGTGTCTCAGGTATCGTTTAGCTCCCGAGCACAAATACCCAGCTGCGTATGAAGACTGCCTGAACGCCACCGTACACTTCATGAGGAATCTAGAGCACTACGGGGTGGATCCTGCCAACGTCATTGTCTGTGGGGACAGTGCTGGGGGCAACCTGGCAGCTGCTGTGAGCCAGACCCTTGCAGAGAGACCCGACCTCCCCAAGCTACGTGCTCAGATCCTCATCTACCCAGGCCTTCAAGCACTGGACTTCAATTTACCATCTTATCACCAGAACCGGGGGGTCCCTCTCCTGTTCCGAGAACGTGCCGCTTTCTTCGCTTTGCAGTATCTAAACGGGCACGCACTGCACATGCAAGAGGTCTTGGAGGGTTCTCATATTCCACCAGATATGAGGCTGAAATACAGGAAGTGGGTGAGTCCCGATAACATCCCCGACAAATTCAAGGTCAGAGGTGTGAAGCCACTGAGACCCACCGATTTTATAGCTGAGGTCTACGAGACGGTGAAGAGATTCTGCGAGCCCAACCTGTGCCCACTGCTGGCTGAAGATGCTGTTGTTCACCAGCTGCCCGAGTCCTTCATCCTGACCTGTGAGTACGATGTGCTGAGGGACGATGGTTTGCTCTACAAGAAGAGACTGGAGGACAACGGGGTCCGGGTGACCTGGTACCACCTCGAGGATGGATTCCACGGGATCATAAGCCTATATGACTACTGCGGTTTCTCCTTTCCATCTGGGAAAAGAGGACTGGACAGCGTTGTTAACTTCCTGAAGAGCTTATAGTAAACATCTTAGATTCCATGAGTCTGTTCATGCCTGAACCTAGGAAAATATCTTTTTAGGGTATTTAATATCAGGGGATGTGTAGTCAATGAGTGGCAGCCATTAACAGTGATAAACAAGGCTCATCAGAACCTCATTCCAGCTGTTAGTTGGAACATGGAAAGCAAAGCTTATGCAAAGTTGTACTATGCTGCAAGCCTTTAGCTGTGTCAATAAAGAAGAACATTACTTTGAATGGACGTCCTGGTTTGTCCCACTTGATCAAAATAAATGTGTGTGTCTGAGGAGAGGCTGTGTTGAGCAGGGGTGGGGGGGTTGGTGTAGAGGAGCGTGTCACTTATATCACAATGTTTTGATACATGCTCTGTGCTCTGATTCTGAACTTTATTAGAGAAAAAAGCCCATGTGACTTCAGTGGGTGAGGAGCTGCTGTTTGTTCAACAGTCAATACTCTACAGCCCAGAACAGTGTCACTGGAATGACAGTCACCATGGGGACAGCAACACAAAGGGTTCTATGGCCACGCAGTTCCACCCATCACCCTGTTTCTCCCCACGCAGGCAGGCTGAAGCAGAGCCCTGTTCTGCCCCAGCTTAGCACTGACCTAATGAGTGATCTTGCACCCACGTAACTCGGACAGTTCCAACAACCAGAGAGGGTCATGCTGGTGAGACAAAGAAAGGTGGCATTGCAAAATGGACAGAACTGGTGGAAAATTGAACCCAAATACTCCAGTAAAGTTCTTATGGGAAACTGGCTGGAAGAAAGGAGAAGGGTAAGGTTGGGGAAGAAGGGTGAGAGAGGAATAGGGTGGGTCAGAGCCAGTGCTGTGGTGCTCATACACCACCACAGCTGTAAGCTGGAGTCCAGGCTCAGCTCAGCAGGTAACAAAAGGGGGCAGGAGAAGCATCCACCCTGCCTGGCCCACGCTCATTCCTTTGGTCTGTCTCAGCCCCTCTAAGCCAGGCCAGAGGATGCCTGAGCATGGGTTCTACTGCGTGAGCCCAACGTTGGCCGATTAAAAATGCCGCAGCACTTGTTATGGTAATGGCTTCAGGCTGGGACACAACCTACATACAGCTGAGTACACAGCTTAATACCAGCAACATTCAAGAGAGGCTTCATGAACACTCCCATAAGTCAATACCCATATTACTTGGATCAGAGGAGCTTTAATAATTTGAATCCTGGTTTCAGTTGCTTGTACAACCAAGAGCAGAGCTGCAGAGCTGCTCAACATGCCCTGTGCAAGAGCTGAGTGAGATTTTATCATTCAACATTTACCTCTGTCAGAACATGCCAGGGTTTGGGTTCAATACTGGAGCTGTTATGGCAAATCCTCCTGACTCTGCTAAAATTACTTCCTTTAGATAATTTTTCCCTGCCAGACTGTCCTGCAGAGACAGGCCTGCTGCAGCAGAGGTAGGAACAGAGGGACCAAAAAAAAAGGGTTCAGTCCTTTTCAGATGCTGGTTCACAGGGCAGGTGGAAGTATTTAAATTGAATCATTTTTAAAGGGCTGTACGTTATCTTCTATTTACACCAAGGAATAAATCAATCCAGAATTTTACCATTATACCAGTTATTTTTACCATCTGAGCAGAAGTACATAGCATGGACTGCTTTCAAAGGAGGGCTTTTAAATGTTAGCTGAAGAAAGCTGCACTGGGACAGAGCTGCTGCTGCAGCTACCCAGTTGCCTCAGCTGCACTGAGTGCTGTGTGTCTCTCCAGCTTTCAGAAGACACTGGGAAACAGGGCAGCAGCAGCAGCATATATGAGACAGATTTCATCTGCTTCCCAGCTCAGAAACCAGACCAAACCCTGAGGGGCATCATCAAGGAAAAATTACAGGTAAGTGAAAGAAATTCCAAATGTAGAGCTGTGCATACCAACGTCCCAAACAGCCACGATCTTTGACTAATTCTTAACTCATGCTTTAAATCCTTAACTATATGCATAGAAGGCACTGCAGTTCCCTTTATGTTTGATTAAAGTAGGATGCCCTTCAGAGGCTGAAGAAAGGCACATGGTCAACCAGGAGAAGAGAAGGCTCCAGGAAGACCTTATTGTGGCCTTAGAGGACTTAAAGGGGGACGATAAGATGGGGACAGACTTTTGAGCAGGGCCTGTTGGGACAGGACAAGGGGTGATGGTTTGAAACTAAAAGAAGGAGATTTAGACTAGAGAGAGGGAAGAAATTATTGACACTGAGGGTGGTGAGAGCCTGTCCCAGGTTGCCCAGAGAGGTGGTCATTGCCCCATCCCTGGAACCATTGCAGGTGAGGTTGGCCAAGGCTCTGAGCAACCTGCTCTAGTTGCAGATGTCCCTGCTCCCTGCAGAGGGGTTGGACTAGATGAGCTTTAAAGGTCCCTTCCAACCCAAACCATTTTTTCATTCTGTTATTCTATGATTTCTTGGTACTCTCTGGTTGTTTCCCAGCCTCAGAGGTTGACAGTGGAGAAGGACCTTGGAGTCCTGGTGGACAAGTTATCCATGGGACAGCAATGTGCTCTTGTGGCCAAGAAAGCCAATGATCTCCTGGGGTGGATTAAGAATAGTGTCTCCAGCAGATTGAGGGAGGTTCTCCTCCCCCTCTACTCTGCTCTGGGCTCCCCAGTTCCAGAGATCTACTTGAGAGAGTCCAATGGAGGCTATGAGGATGATGAAGGGTCTGGAACACCTGCCTTATGAGGAAAGGCTGAGAGCCCTGGGGCTTTTTGGTGTGGAGAGGAGAAGACTGAGGGGGGATCTAATTAACATGTATAAATATATGAGGGGCTGAGCGTCAAGAAGAAAGGGACAACCTCTTTTCACTTGTGCCCTGCAATAGGACAAGAGGGAATGGATGCAAACTAGAGCACAGGGAGTTCCACCTCAACGTGAGGAAGAACTTCTTTACTATAAGGGTGACAGACACTGGAACAGGCTGCCCAGAGAGGTTGTGGAGGCTCCTTCTCTGGACACTTTTAAGAGCCATCTGGATGCTTTCCTGTGTGACCTGCCCTAGATTCTATGGCCCTGCTCTGGCAGGGGGCTTGGACTTGATGATCTCCAGAGGTCCCTTCCAACCCCTAACATTCTGTGCTTCAAAAAATCAACCTGTTCCTACCAGCTAGGACTGAGTGTTGTGTCTTCAGCACATTCCCCAGGCTAGGACACGAACTCACTGGTAAAAGGTTAATTTTCATCAGCACACCTCCAGTTCATAGCAGCAAACTACATTTAAATGTGGCCCAGATATTTCCCAACACTTATCCCACAAGTATCATCTCCAAGGTGCCTCTCCACCCCCAAATATTCTCTTATCATTCTCTCCTGACAGACAGCTGGGAGGCAGGGGAGGTAATTCGAGTGCGCAATGAACCTCTTAAGCAGCACAAGACAATCAGCTTTTCATTTGCAGGCTTCTTAAATGCATCTGCAAATCCGTGATGCGTGTGCTGAAATCGGACTAATCATGACAGGCAGATGGAGCTGCTTAATTTAACTGGACTTTGCTTGAAATGCAAATGCAGATTCAGGGATGAAATTATAAGTAATATAAGGACTGACAAAACTTTGCAACATCACTGATCTGACACCAGGGGAGGTTTAGATTGGCCATTAAGAAGTTCTTTGCTAACAGAGTGGTCAGGGACTGGCCCAGGCTGCCCAGGGAGGTGCTGGAGTCACCATCCCTGGAGGGGTTCAACAAACGAGTAGATGTGGTGCTTTGAGACATAGTCTGGGGGTCAGGGAGATGTTGGACTTGATGAGCATAGAGGTCCTTTCCAACCTAAATGATTCTCTGATTGTTACAAAGACAAATGGCATCGTTTTGTGTACGTCTCATTGCAGGGTCTGCCACTGCAGCTCTTCTTCAACCATCACGAGGAGCCAAGACACCAACATCTGGTTTCAGAGTATGATGATGAGTACAACAGACATGGCTACAACCCTCTGCTGCCTCCCCTCCGCCTCTGGAGTGGGCACAAGCTTTCCTGGATTCCCCAGAAAACAGATTTCCCCCTTCTTGGTAGTTTGTGGCATTATTTATTCAATCAGATGGAACATGGTGCAGTGGTCAATAGATAGACTTAGAGCCAGGAATGGTCAATATCTAAACTTAGAGCCAGGAACCTCCTTCTGGTTTAATTCTGAAAATAGATCTTGTGGCTACCTTCTTACCCAGTCAGTAGCTTGTTTTTCGGGCTGATGAAGTGGAACTGGTACCCACACACCAGCACTTCAAGGAGTGAAGGGTAGGGTCAATGAACACATTTCTCTCCCCTCTGCAATAACACAAGACACCAAAACAAGGAGAGCTGTGAGAAATAACTAGCAGGAGAAGTCATAGAATCATAGAATGGTTTGAGTTGGAAGGGACCTTCAAGATTATCCAGTTCCAACCCCCTGCCATGGGCAGGGACACCTCCCACTAGAGCAGTTGCTCACAGCCCCAGCCAGCCTGGCCTTCCAAATGTCCAGGGATGGGGCTTCCAGCACCTCTCTGGGCAACCTGGGCCAGTGTCTCCCCACCCTCAATACTCATGGAGTATTATTATGTTTCTGAATTTAAGTGACATGTACAGCCCTGCTAATATCTACCAGAGAGACAATGAAGAACCAGGACTCCTTACATTGATGCCATTACTGCTGTCCTATCAATAGTTAACCATGACCTTCCCTTCCGCAGATAGACACACATGCCCTGGGAACAAACAGATCAGTTTAATCCTTAATATGCTGTGAAAATAGGACAGATATTCCCTATGACAACAGTGGAGTAAAAACACCAGGGCCAAAAATTTCATTCCATCACTTCTAACATGTAATCATTTCTTGCCCAGAACCACCCACCAACTACGGCCTCCTTGAGCTCCTGATGAAAAAATGGCACAAGGAAGAAGCTGGAGTGATGAACAGTGTCTACACCATTTCCTATGGAAACCCATTGACATCTGCTTCTGCTCAGCTGAGACAACTGGCCAAAGCTCATGACCTCCTTTCCAACCAGGGACACCCTCCCCAAGACGTTGGCCAAATCCTGTTCTATGAAGGGGCTCAGAAACACATGCAAGCCATCCTCCAACTGGTGAGGGACAGGCAAGCAGGGAGGCCTCTCTAAACTGCTTAGGGGGATCTTAAGTACTGCTTAATAAAGCCTCTTGCTGAGGGACTAAGAGTGATCTGTTCCTGCAGGAGTGAGAATTAGGTTAGATGGGCAGAGAGCTGTCTGCTGGTCAGAGCACCCTGGGTTATGTTCTGATGTGCAGGAATATTTCAGAAGATATTAAATCATTGAAAATAAGTTTGCATTTCTAGTTAATGAATAATTTCAGTAAGAGAAAAAAACCAAACCACAACAGAGTGGGATTGACCCTGAAAGGGCATAAATCCTTTAATTGCTGTGTCCTTTGTGGTTTTTTCATGTTCACACAGCTTGTTGTACATCTTTGAGTCTAAAAGAAACTCAGGCTACTCCATGTGTCTGAAACATCCAAGAATAAAGTGAACACATGTGGTGGCTGCACACCAGGGACGAGGTGAACCAAGGCTGCTCCTAATGCAAAGCAAGCAGACCTTGGTTGCCCTTGGCTTTGCCTACAGGCTGGAGATAAGCTGCACACTGAGCTCTGTTAGCTGACCTGACATTGCCACACAGCAGCCCAGAAGAAAGAGCTGGAGGTCACCTTTATGCTGCTAGACAGGCCACCCTCATACCTGCCTCAGTTAAGAAAGTAAATGAAGGACCTATGTGAAAAAGGTTGTCAGAAGCCCAAATTCTTATTGCACCCATGAACAAGTTCTACCTGTTGGTCCAGAGGAGACATTTGTGAGGTCCAGCTGCTATTGGTCTGAGGCTCAACAATAAACTTGCAGCAAGTTAATGGCTTAGATCAAGTATATTTGGAATTAATTCAACACATATTTACCTCTTCATCAATTTTGCTCAAGATTAGCAATAAGATAATTATTTTTAGGAACAAGATAAAGCCTACACCTTAGTCTTGGCATGGAGCAGCCTCTGGCCATGGTCTCTACAGAATTTTACCCCTGCAAGATCTCAGTCACTGATTGAGGTTTGCTGTTTCAAGGCTGGATTTCTGAAGGACACCGACGTGTGTGCAGAGCAACAGTGGCACCTATTGGCAAAGGGAATCTTCACTGGTCTGTGAGACCCAAAGAGCAGAGATGCTGCAGAGCCCCAGCTGGCTGCAGGAATCTGAAAGCAGCAGCATTCATAAAATCTTCTAGAGATGTAGAGTTGATAATTAAATAGGTTTTATATTGGGGCTTTGGGCTTCAAACCTCAGGGAGATCAAAGACAACCAGAAAAAATAGGTGGAAGTAGTTAGTGAAACAGGCAGCTCTTGGTGCTGGGTTAGAAAAGACACATTCTCTTGAAGAAAACCTGTTAAAATAACCCATGAAGAAGGCAAGCCCTACATTGGAATGAAAATTGGCAGATACAAAAATGCTTGTATCCACAAGGAAATCCATCCAGATTAATTTTATTGCCAATATCACAGAATGGTTGGGATTGGAAGGGACCTTGGAGATCATCTAGTCCAAGCTCCCCCTGCAGAGCAGGTTGTTTTTATGACTATAAAAAGTGTATTTTTCTGCTTGTTGCCCATGTGCTAATATTTTAAATTAAAATACCAATCAGACCTGCGTCTTAATAGGGCAGCAAATCCCATGCAATATTTAGAAGGCAGCTTAGAAGATCATACAAAGGTAGACTTCATTTTACACAGTTCTAGCAGTTGGCTGAAAAACCTGGTCATCAATCATTCATAATTATTACATATTTATAGTAAATGAAACATTTATGGTTATCATCTACTGTGCTTCTAAACCCAAAGCTCATAGATGGAAAGAAACGAGCAGGGGGGGATGAGATGGGATGGATGTACTGGGAATTGCTGAGACACACAAGGAGCACCTACGAGATGTGTATGAAAACATGAATTCCAAAGGTGGCAGTGACTGGGGAGGGCTCCCCGAGCAGGGGCTGCTCAGCTCAAACACTCAGCCATTTACAAGTTGAATCTACAGCTCCCACCCCCAAAGGGACCAGCCAGAGCGTGCTGCTGATGGATGGAATGGGAGAGCTGCTTCAACAGAAAAATGCACAACTCCTCAGGACGTGTCACTTGGGATTAGTGAAACCCAGCAGCAAAATGCCCCATTGAGCTGTGGCACTGATGAGCTGTTCTCTCCTCAGCAATGCTAAACATCCATCACGGACATCTAGCTGGCTTTTGGTGACTCAAGCTTTAGGCTTAATTCATCACAGGAGGAGTCCAGGATTGGACTGAGCTCAGCAAAGGTGGAATCAAACACCAACCAGCCAGTCACAAAACTGGAATGAATTTATCTTTATCTCAAGCACATTGCTCAGATATTCTACAACACAAAATTTCAGACAGTAACCTGAAATAATCAAACTCCCCCCCCCTTTTCTTCCTACATAATGTAGTCATAGAATCATAGAATAGTTGGGTTGGAAGGGACCTCTAGAGGGCATCTGGTCCAAACTCCCTACACCAGCAGGGACATCTCTACCTAGGGCAGGTTGCTCAGAGCCCCATCAAGCCTGATCTTGAAGGACTCCAGGGATGGGGCCTCCACCACCAATCTGGGCAACCTGTTCTCATGATCAACCACCCTCATATTAAAGAACTTTTTCCTAATGACTCATCTAAACCTATCCTTCTCTTGTTTAAAACCATCATTCATAGTCCTGTCACTACAAGACCTTTTAAAAAGTCCCTCCCCAGCTTTCTTGTAGCCCCTTTCAGATACTGGAAGGCTGCAAGAAGGTCTCCCCAGAGCCTTCTCTTCTCCAGGCTGAACAACCCCAACTCTCTCAGCCTGTCTTCATAGGAGAGGTGTTCCAGCCCCTTGAGCATTTTTGTGGCCTCCTCTGGACACACTCCATCAGGTCCACATCCTTGTGTTGAGGGCTCCAGAGCTGGATGCAGAGCTCCAGGTGAGGCCTCACCTGAGCAGAGGGGCAGAATCACCTCTCTTGATCCACTTCTTTTGATGTGTCCCAGGATGCCATTGGCTTCTGAGCTGCAATTGCACGTTGGTGGCTCATGTCCAGCTTTTCACCCACCAGTTCCCCCCGAGTCCTTTTCCACAGGGCTGTTCTCTATCACATCATGCCCCTAATCAACCTGGATTATTCCAGAGAGAACCCCCCAACCCCATAACGTGGAGCCCCTGCTGAAAGCAACGCTGCCAATCACAGCTACCTCCAACACCACCTCGTTGCTATTTTCTTGCTGACCATTTCAATCAGGTCATAAGCCCAGGTTCTCATCCTGTACATCTCTTTGGTTGCCAACAGCTCAAGCTAAGCACAGACACAATTTTTTCTAAGTCCTATGCTGCATTTGGCAGGAGTACGTTGAGGTAGGAATAGCAGATAAAACTGAAGGAACCTACACCTATAGTTTATAGATGCTATTTCTTGCTGAGACAAACAATTCTGCTTAATCAGGTCTGATATTGCTGTGCTAGAGATTCCTTTACTAACCAACATCCTCCTTGTGTCTAACCCAAACATTTCCCAGCTCTCCTGAATCTTAAGTTACAAGGACTTTTATTCAAGACAAAACCAGAAGTAATTTTGCCTGTGCTTCAAGAACAGGTAAAACCAGACACAATTCAGGTGTTCAGAGGGGCCATGGAAAGAAGCAAGAAAATACAAAATGTCCTCATTAAAAAAATTTGCAGTAACTCAGAAATCCATCTACTAGTAAAGAGAAAATGCAGCCAACTAATGAAAATGTACAAGAGAAATGCTGAGCTCCACTCAGCCCCAGCTTTGAGGGCTGCTAAGATTATTAGAGGGCTGGAACATCTCTCCTACAGAGACAGGTTGAAAGAATTGGGGTTGTTCAGCCTGGAGAAGAGAAGGCTCCAGGGAGACCTTCTTGCAGCCTTCCAGTATCTGAAGGGGATACAAGAAAGCTGGGGGGTGACTTTTCACAAGGGCTTGTCATGATAGGAAGAGGGGTGATGGGTTCAAGCTGGAAGAGAGAAGATTTAGATTGGAAATGAGAAGGAAATTCTTTACTCAGAGGGTGGCAAGACACTGGCCCAGGTTGCCCAGGGAAGCTGTGGATCCTCCATCCCTGGAGGTGTTCAAGGGCAGGTTGGATGAGGTCCTGGGCAGCCTGCTCTAGTGGGAGGTGTCCCTGCCATGGCAGGGGGGTTGGAACTGGATGATCTTGAAAGGTCCCTTCCAACTTAAACCCTTCTATGATTCTATGACACTATGAAGACGTACACTTCTCAGGAAGAAGGGATATGAATGGAAAAAAGAGTATTTATGAAGAGAAGAGATCAACTTGAAACATAGACCTGGTGATGAAAACTTGGACTTGGAGACCTCTGAAATCTGGATCCCATTTGGAACCAGAAAAAGTACCAGAAAAGTAAATTTCTACCAGACAAGTAACCAGGTAACATTTATTCCGGTGCATTCTGGTGTAAGGTGTAACTCCTCAATGGACAACAAGCACTTTGGGACTCCTGGGAGTCATTATAATATACAAGGGGCTACATTTTGCCCACGTGTCAGATTTATCCAAGGTTCTTTAGTCTCATGGTCACTGGAGCAGACCATGGCCAGAGGCTGGTCCATGCCAGAACTAAGGTATGAACTTTATCTTGTTCCTAAAACCAATTATATTGTTGCTAAACTTGAGCAAAATTGATGAAGAGATAAATATACACTGAATTAATTCCAGATCTATATCATGGTCTGACTGGAAAGCAATAGCACACCAGTCTCTTCAATTTTTTCATGGAGCAAATAGATCATAGAATCATAGAATTGTGAGGGTTGGAAGGCACCTTAAAGAACATCTAATTCCACTCCTTCCACCATGGGCAGGGACACCTCCCACTAGAGCAGTTGCTCACAGCCCCAACCAGCCTGGCCTTCCAAATGTCCAGGGATGGGGCTTCCAGCACCTCTCTGGGCAACCTGGGCCAGTGTCTCCCCAACCTCCTGGGCAACAACTTCTTCCTAACGTCTCATCTCAATCTCCCCACCTCTAGTTTTGACCCATTCCCCCCAGTCCTACCACTACCCGACAGCCTAAAACATTTTGATACAACTCGTTGTTATGAAAATGTTCCAGACAGTCTTGATTGCACGAAATCTGCCTCATATTTGATCTTCTGTGACACCAAAGAGACAAGGTGGCAGTTGGAACTGATGCACACCTCTCAGAGCACACTTGGTGCCTGCCTTGGAGGAGGGAGATGTCAGCCCAGATGAGCTGCAGAAACAAGAAGAGGTTCTTTGGACTGAGAATCTCAGTCAGGGCTGGGACTTGGACAAGGAACACTGATTGTGGCTGGCAAGTCCTGCAGTGACTGGGGACTGTGGCTGGGCAGAGGGTGGTCACAGCCCGAGCAGCAGGGCTCAGGGAGGAGAGAACAGGCTGTGGGCAAGAGGTTGCTCCCATGGTCAGGAGGCCTCTTTCAGGAAGTTATAAATATTCCTTGGAAGGTGCTTAAAAAGAGCCCCCCAAGTCAGTTAACTGGCAAACCAGCCTCACTGGGGGGAATCTGAGCAGAGCACAATGGCTGCCAAGTTCTCCCGGTCTGCACGTTCCATTGCACTGATCCCTTTGAGCACAGAGAGCTCCTGGGGCTGCCATCCAGCCTTGCCCTGCTCCTATAGGAACATGAACCAGCTTCCTTTGAAGGCACTTACACAACACACGTATCTGGCAAAGCCTCTTGTCTAGTTAAACACTAATTTTTCATGTTGGTGATGAAAACATCTGGTTGCCATTAGCAACCACCCTTCTCAGCTGTCTGCTGAACTGATCAGCTCTGCTCTACATCTGAGTAGATGCAGCACTTCAGGACATGGCCTAGGGGTCAGGGAGATGTTGGGATGAAGGTGGGACTTGATGATCCTAGAGGTCTTCTCCAACCTAAATTTAAAGCCATGCCATTAACCCTCTTTTTTTCCCCTTTAAGTCTCAGCAGTCTAAACAGATTTCATTTCCAACACACCTTTGATGATGATCTCATGTCATGTGGGCTTGTAGCACCTCAGGAAACAAAATCATTTATTAGCTTTTAGAAAGAATTCATCTTTAGTCCCTGTTTTCTGAACAGCACAACCTTCCTCACTGGATACCATCACACAGCAGCAGGAGCTGCAGCTCCCACCAAGATCTTCACCAAAGCAAATGCTTAACACAAAGTGCTGGTTCACACACCTCTTAGAAGTGTCTCAGAGGACCATGGAGGGGCCCACCCATCTCAATAAGACCAAGTTAACCATCAAGCAGGGTTAGGTCCTACTGACTCACCCACAGAGTGCATAAACCTCCCAAAACGTGACACATTCCTTGCAGAAATCCTCTTCTTAATCTATACTCCACAGTATAGTGACCAGTGACGAGTGGTGCTCACGGGATCAGTGTTGGGACTGGTGCTGTTTAACATCTTGGGCAGTGATGTAGACACTGGGATCAAAGTACCACAAGCAAGTCTGCAGAGGACACCAAGCTGGGCACACACTGGAGGGAAGGGACCCAGAGGGAGCTGGACAGGCTTGAGAGGTGGGCCCAGGCCAACCTCATGAAGTTGAACAAGGGTAAATGCAAGGTGCTGCCCCTGGGGCGAGACAATCCAGGCTGGGCAGAGCATGGATTGAGAGCAGCCCTGAGGAGAAAGACTTGGGGATGCTGGGTGATGAAAAGCTCAGCATGAGCCAGCAATGTGCCAGTGCAGCCCAGAAAGCCCCAACCTCATCCTGGGCTGCATCAAGACAAGTGTGGCCAGAGGTTGAGGAAGGTGCTTCTCCCTCTCTACTCCTCTCTCATGGGGCCCCACCTGGAGCACTGCACCCAGCACTGGAACCCTCAACACAGCCAGGACATGGACCTGCATCAACAGAGGAGGCCCCAGCAGTGATGGGAGGACTGGAACCCCTTCACTGTGAGGGCAGGCTGGGAGAGCTGGGCAGCTTGGAGAGAGAAGTGTCAGGGGAGACCTTGTATTTGCCCTCCAGTATCTGAAGGGGGTGTTTTGCCAGGTTTCTCCCTCCTTCTTCAAGCAATCCTGCTGACCACACCAGTTTTGCACCACCAGCTCTCTTCTTCCCCAGGCCAACACCAAATTCAGCAACATCCCCTCAGATTACCTTTATCTTTGACACATTCTTCATCTTTTTACAAGAGTCAAGTGAGGACACATCAACAAAAAAAAAAAAAAAAAAAA